>JAOTOM010001983.1:0-86470 GCA_034440615.1 Ashinkailepas kermadecensis | reverse complement strand
TCAAAGGAAAATGTCCTGTGAAGCCCTTTAACATATACTCGGAACTGCTTCGTAGACATAAATTTGTTCCTGACGCCCATGGATTAAGTCCACATCGACCCCTTATAAATATTCCTGGTGATGCCCTGGGATTTCAGCAAAGTGTTGTTTCTGTATGTTTGAGTGACATCACTAACAGCTGACTGGGCAGTCACGACGACTCGGATGCATTGTTGATATAAACAAAGCATGAGGGGTAATACTTGAAGGATTACTGGCCCAACCTAGCCTAATCCCAACCTGAACTAACCTGCTACCTTCTTGGTTTATCATAATATAATTTATATAATGTGCCATGAGGTTAGGGTTGACTGGCTAATGCTACAGATGGTTCACATACCTTAATGAGATATTAATGAGCTTAACCCAACTCTAACTCCAACCTGACCTAACCTGCTTACCTCTCAGTTTATCATAGCTATAATTTATATAATGCACCATGAGGTTACGTTAGGTTAAGCTATTTTGACCATCACATTAAGGTATGTGAACCATTTGTAGCATTAGCCAGTTGAAGCCTCAGTGCCATACCTATGTCATCACACCACCGCGATGTGATGTCATCGTTCAAATTGAAAAGTAAGCATCAGCACCAAAAAATCAGTGGTTGCATCTTCTTAGTTGCATTCATAAACATCATATGCCTTAAAACAACCAAAATCCCAAAACACCTTTTATCAAAATTCACACTCAATTCAATACTCGGACATCAATAACCTTGTGTCCGGCTTAATTCCATGGTCATTCCTGAAGCAGAACATTTGCAACCACATGCTTCCAGAACCTATGATCAAGGCTGGAACCTTGCTATAGATGTTAGCTTTAATGTCAGTGCTAACAATGTTTGCCAAGATTTGATGGTGTCAAGGAAAAAGTTTGTTTGGGATGGTTCTGGTTGTTCTGGTAAGTTAATCTTAATTTACCATTCTGCTAAGCAGGGTGGGAATTAAGGCGTGCCGTAAGAGATTTTATCTCTGAAAACATTTTTTGCACTCTGTGTTCATACTGGATAGGATGGGCTCACATGCATCCCACACAAATGTGGGAACAAAGCACAAGAATAAAAACAAACACAGAACACAGAAAAAAAAACACTGGTTATTCCACTTATGGTCACCACTCAAACTCAATCACCTCCCCAGCAGTCAGCAGCCGGACCATATCTTCACACACTCCATCCATCTCAACCACCGGAATTGCCGACAACAACCCGCCAACAGCAACTTGCAAGATGATGTGCGATGCACACTGAGTAACACTGTTCTCCGGCTCTGGTGCTAGGTCTCGGAATACCTGTGTTCCTGCCACTCCTATAGTGGGAAACTGACAGTTTTAAGAGACGCTTCCAGAGTCCCGGAGGCCACCGCATCAGAATTGGCTTACGTTAGCATTTTCTGTTCTGAAATCTGTCTGTCAACCAATCAATGCAAGGTATTTTTGTATATGATATCATAACCATTAGCAACTTTGAACACATGGTTAACAGTGTCCACACAAATTAACAGTAAACACAAGACCTTGACTGATCCTTTGCTTTGGATCACATCAAACTGTGGCATGTGCGGTAGCAGAGTTATGCTCATACATTGCGGGGGAAATTGGCTGCTAGGTAGGTATGTGCTCTGAGCTGAAGGTGAAGTGGGAAGTATTTTTGTTTGTTTTTCATATGGCGAGCCTTGTACTGAGACCAACAGTGAAAGGAAAATGCATTCTCCTGTGAGTTAGTAAGAAACGAAACAGTGCTGATTATTACGGGTCACTCTCCTCGCGGGCGGTACCATCCCTTGTTCACTTCTTTTGTTCATATGTTTTGGCATTTGATTTGACCAAAAATGAGAATGATATTACTTATCCATATTATGTAGGTGCTGATTTAGGTTTTTTCTGGTTGGTTACTGGTAAACAGATTCCATGCATAAAAATAATGTCCATGAAAATGTGCCCCGGACGAAATCGGAATGCACTCCGACTCCCAACCCGGAAAGTAAGTTTCCCACTCTGCTGGTAAGGTTGGGTTATATTATATTATGTTATTACATATTAGTGTATGCCATGTTATCTTAGTCTAGGTTAGGTTAGGGTTTATCTTATTTTGTTTGTGGGTTATCTTCATATGCGAATTTTTGATTCTTGAAATTGGAACTTGAAACAGAAAAAGTCAGCAGACAAGCCATATGCAGCCAAGCATTTCAGTAAGGATGGCTGCGCTTTGTACCTGTTGCACTCCAAGTACCTCACAAAAATTATTAAACATTTGAGGACAATCATGCAAGTTTATAATTTTCTGACAACACCGTCATTTCCAGAGATTATTTGCCAGTTATTAAGGTCTGCCAGTATTTGTTTATGAAGGAATTACATGGGTGAGAGATTCATAATTTCCTTCTTGAAGTATCAGCTTTATAGCCTCAGTCTGGCACCATCAAGGTACACATGAATTAGCCACTGCCTGGACCATCCCATTAAGGTATGTAAATGTTGTCAACATTACCTCATAAAATACTGCTAATATCATAGTGCAACTCCTCTATAATGTCATCATTTGTATCGACTGCCATTGACTTAAAAGTAATCATTTGTGGAGAAAACAAGTGGTCACATTGTCTTAATGGTATTAACAAACAAAAAATACTTTTAAAAAAAACAAGCTGCCTTGATCTGCAAACTTACTGATCTACCAAGGTACCTAGGGGAAGATAGGGGGTATCAGATCATGTTCTGTTTCCCAAACACAAAGGTGTTCAGAAAACAGCACAGGTGATTTTCTGCGTGTTCCCCTAACCAAACAATGGTGTTTGGAATATGGCACATGTATCTTCACCTGTTAAAACAAGTGTGTTGAATCCTGAACATGGACTTAATGAGCATTTTAAGCCTACATGGTTGCACTTACCAATGACAGATCCAGTAATTATCATTGGGGAATTGGCACTGGCATTTCCTCGGAGTGGTGCATACAAATTTGCCAAGCACATTTTCATTCTGAAGGGGTGTTTTTTCTCAGAGACTCATTTCTGACTGACAAATCTGTTGAGCATAGTGTGGGGAGGATGTACCATAGCCTTCCTGAAAGGGTGGCTTCCCTGGCTGGAGGGGTACCACCTTTCCATCGGGGGATGGGGAGGGGCTGCAGCTTGCTGATTCCAGCAGACTGAGCTCAAACGCAGACTGGCGTACCAGCCGGCGATGCCCGACGCCACTAGCCACGAGCCAGGTCACGGCAATGTCATTCATCCGCCGTCCTCAGCATCCTGCATGGCTGAAATGTTGGGGAATGGAGGAGGCCTTTACCTAGCACTTGTTCATGCCAGCAAAACAGTGTATGCTGAGTGGGGAGGGAGAGAACAGAACCCCTTCCAGCCTGTATCCTGGCTTCCGTCTGGTGCTATTATCACGAGCAACAGAGGGGACAGTAGGCACGCCAGCGACGGCGTGTCCGTCAGTCCTAAGGGCGTGGCCAAGTAGCAGTGGTGTCCCTGGCAGCCAAGTCGGCCCAGCGTCAGACGTTGGGCGCTGTATGACCAACGCAGTCGATGCGCCCCTAAGTCCAAATAACCAACCAAGCTGCTGAGTGCTGGTGCAGCACCGTTCCCGCCCACTTCCCGGGGCATATCGGCGCGTGCAGCACCCAGGAAAGACACACATTGGATTTGCGTTAAATATTCAGCCCGCTGGCGCCAAGAACACGACACCGGGACCGGTGTGGCCATCCAGTAAACATGCCGATGTCGGCCCGCTGTCGGCGTGTGTCTGATCGGGCTTGGCATCTCGTAAACAGCACGCCGACATGCGGCAGCTCTCGGCCCGACATCGGGAAACTAACCTGGAATATTAATATGTCAATATATGTCGTGTTGAGTTCGGCAAATCAATAGCGGCCAGCCGACGTCGGGCCGTCGTCCGACATTTCACTCCCTAGCCAGCCGACATCGAGCCTCTATCGTCCTAACAGCAGCCCGGCATCTTCCCGACGTCGGCCCCACGTCGATTACATGTCGGATGGGTGTCAACTGCATGTCGGCATGGGCGGACATCCCCCAGCTGACAGCGGACCGCTATCGGCATGTTCGCTGAGCAGGACTTGGGTTGAATATGGTACGCGCCCAGGGTTAAAATAATGTTTTTTTCGTTAGGTGTGAGATGTTGAAACGAGCACAGCAGGATGTCGAAATTTGCCATGGAATTAGTGTCATTTAATATGCTTTTGGTGTCTTTCAGACTAAAATTTGAGTCCATGGTTAGGTACTTATGACTGGACCTTTATCATTTGTTTTGAGATTCATATTTCCAAGAAGAGCTATATTCGGGATAGGGAGAATAATAAGCATGCCATAAACTGGTATTGTATGCCGTATCACATTATAGGTCATCCCTTTACCTGAAATTGCATTGTGAAATGTTCATGTGTCACCAGTCCTTATCAAGAGCATGCACATGCTATTTATAAATGAGATACTGTTAGAAAGGAGACATGAATACTGCATAAGCATTCATCAAGAAGCAGGATGGCGATACTTCTTGGAGAAGGATGTCGATCGAGTGTTCAGAAAGTGGTATATTCCACCCTATTTCACGAATAATATATCACTGCACTTGCCCCACAACTGTACACATCTACTAGTGTGCATTGCCGTATGTGAAGGATACTATGCCCACCTGGTGGACGACGATGGTAATGATGAAGGAGCAATTGCATACATCGTGTGTGAGGCATGTGCCGGTGCCGTGCCCGCTTAGTGTTAATTAGCTACTTCGTGTTGCTTAGTGTTTGTGTGCGTGGAGGACTTGAGCAGCGATGTCGGAATGTCTACGCCCATCGTTGGCCGCAGACGGTGCTGTCTTCGCTGATCATCGCCGCCTTGTTCTCGCGTGGAGACGGCAGTTGAGCCCTCCCCCAGTGTGCCAGAGGCTTTGCGGGGCGTTGCTCGCGAATATACCAGGGACGGTAACCGGACAAATGTGCATAAAGCAAATGTACGTATGGCAGATGTACGTCCGCAAATGTACGTAAGCGCAGATGTACGTATCGCAATTGTACGTAAGCGCAGATGTACGTATGGCTAATGTACGTAAGCGAAAATGTACGTATACGCAAAAGTACGTATGCGTAAATGTACGTAAGCGCAAATGTACGTATGCGCAAAAGACGTATGCGCAAATGTGCGTAAGAGGAAATGTACGTATGGCATATGCACCTGACCAAATGTGCTTAAACGCAAAGGCCCTATGCCTAAATGTACGTACATTGGCTCATACGTACATTTGCTCTTGCATTCTTTTACTTTTACGTACTGTTGCGCTTGAGTACATTTGCGCTTACGTACATTTGCGCTTACGTACATTTGCGCATACGTACATTTGCGCTTACGTACATTAGCCATACGTACACCTGCGCTTACGCACAATTGCCATACGTACATCTGCGCTTACGTACATTTGCTTACGTGCATTTGTCCGGTTACCGCAAACGTATGTATGGCATATGTACTTAGCCAAATGTACGTAAACCCAAAGGTACGCATGCGTAAATGGACGTACATTTGCGCATACGTACAACTGCGCATATGTACTTTTGCGCTTACGTACATTTGCGCTTACGTACTTTTGCGCATACGTACATTTGCGCTTACGTACATTTGCGCATACGTACTTTTGCGCATACGTACATTTGCGCATACGTACATTTGCGCATACGTACATTTGCGTTTACGTACATTAGCCATACGTACATCTGCGCTTACGTACATCTGCCATACGTACATTTGTCCTAGAATCACCAGGGACGGATACAGAGGGGGCACTGTAAGCATATGGAATGGAAAGGTGGCGCCCATCCGGTCGAGTTAGGCCCTTCTTTAAATGCTCGAGTGCACCCCCACCCTCTGCTGAGAGGTTTTTACCAACAGACGCCACTCCTTTTGGAGAAAAAGGTGTCCTGAGATGAAAATGCACTAGAGTACGCCCCCGGTTCAACGAATTTTTCATCCGAAGGCGTTCCTCCGAGGAAATGTGCCCTCCACATGATTCATTCTCGATACGCGCCTACACGACGTTCTGCCAAGTTGTTCTTTCCGACTTGGTTGTTCTGTCTGCCCCTGGCTCATATTGGTGGTGGCATAGTTGTTGGGGAGATGGAGCAGAAGCCCATGATTTTGCCCCTTTTCACAATTATAATTAGCCCTATGGGGAAAGGCACCTGTCCATCCATTTCTCACAGACTTTATTGTGCCTTGAATACCAGGTTTATCACATTGAAAATAATTGTCAACACAGCAAATCTGTACTGAAACAACTGGTGTCTGCTAATGATCAATTAATTTTATTTCCTGCTACCAGTAGACGCAGTTTAATTGTAATGCATGTGTTATGACATGCAAAAAAGCTTTTGGAGTATCAAATGGTATTGCTGCAAGTGGCAATAATTATTTTGTTTATTTCTTTGCATAAGAAACAAGCAGACATATACATGCACGAATATGCATAGGGCAAAAGACGATATGAAAGTAACCAACTTATAACACTTGCAACTTGCATGTAACCAACTTGGGTAGGCTACTGCATTTGATATGGTGTAAATTAAAGAAAAACTACTGCCTTCAAGCTCTTCAAGTAAATTTACCTGCTATTATTTGTTATTGGCCGTTCACATGCGTCTCATTGTGCAGACATATGTGTGGCCGAGTCTATCACCCGCATGCCATTCGACAGGGCTCCGTGTCGTCACTGTCCACCGACGTCGCCGACCTCAACAATGACGAGCTGCTGGAACAGCTGCGCTCCCGCGGTGTTCAGGTCGGCCCGATCGTTGGTGAGTGGCCTCGTAGTGGGCGAGTGAGCTGGTCAACAGATTCTACACACGGCCCACGTGCGCACCTCCCACTTTGTGCTCTCTCGAACAGCATGCAAAGCACGTGCTAGGGTGTACACTGGTTGGCCTCCGATAATTATGCACCCGTATGAGTCTCGGGCCACGGTCCTTGCGCTGTACCTCGAGATATATTCCGACATGAAGGTGAAAGGAAGTATTCGTATCGCGAACTTCCATGTCATAGAACTAGTGAGTAAAGTTAAGCAAGGTTACTTGAGAAAATTGGTTGAATTATTAAAATTTATGAATTGATCAAATTATTCAATCCAAATATTTCAATGGAATGATCAATGTGACGATTATCTACACATGGTATAACTTGTAATTGTATTTTGTGATAGTTGGCCTTAAAAGAGGTTAGTTGCTAGGGATGCAGCATCAACGGTTGAATAGCTGTGTGATAAAATGATGCACTAGGCATTCATATATAGACTGGCTATATATAAGTGCCTACTGTGTTCCATATCCAGTGACTGTGGGTGTTATAGCCCATTCCTCCCTCATTGTGTACAATGCTATTGATGACAATTATCCATAACACAACTATTTTTGACACTGCCCAGAAAGCTTCATTCTCGAAAACTGCGTTTCCTGCCCTGCCCCACCATCACCCGTCCCGTTCTGCAGGTTCCACGCGCAGGCTGTACGAGCGGAAGCTGTCCGCTGTTGGGCGGCGGCGGCGGCACAGGCGGCGTGGAGCAGCACGTGGCCACGTACACCACGCGTACCACGACCGTCACCAACGGTGGCGGCGGTGGCGGCGGCGGCGGCGGCGGCGGCGGCGGCGGCGAGGACGAGGACGAGTACTCCGACACGGAGGACGAGGCGATGCCGGCCGACAGGCTGAGCTACCTGCCGGTCGGCCACAGCGTGCGCCAGCGCCACATCGGCGACGGACTCTGTGAGTGACGCCGGACGGGTCACGGCTCCCCCCCCACCCCAGGTCTTCTCGGTCCCAGGTGTAGCCGGCGCCACGTCGGCGACGGACTCTGAGTGACACCAGACGGGTATATTACAGGTTTTGCAGAAAAGCAAGTATACAATTCCTTGCTTGGCTTCGGCGTAGGGGTGGTGATGGTTATTGGTTCTCCGACACGTCGACCGTTTGAGTCATGTAGCGTCGCCAATCTCTCACGCCGATTGGTCGCGGGCGAAGAGTAGCGACAGGTGCGACTCGAACCCACAATCTTTCGATTGTGAGACGGTCAACTTACCCCTGGCGACTCGTCCCCTCGGCGTAGGGATATTCATGTTCAACTTCAGGGCAAGGCATTTGGGGATAATGGTATGTGTCTCTCCGTACGAGGGAATGCATTGGTAGCTTCCAGAATTATAGACTGGACAATCAGTCGGTCCTTCACAAACTTCGACAAGCTGCAAATCCCTTGCATGTTTATTGGAGAAAAAAGTGTTGGAATTGAGGGGACGGTTGCTCCGCAGTCGCATACGTAGAGTATATCTCTTCCTTTGGGAGAGCAAAGGGCATGTTGGGTGGTATTCGGTGAGATGTTTATCCCGCCCTAAGATGGGGGCCAAATGACTGTGTGGGTCCCCTTCACATTCATCACCCGTACCCGCTGGTGGATCAGAGAGAAAAGGGTATGACCACCAATATTTCAGTAGTCTTGCTACCTCCGACTCTCGCCACTTTGAAACAGTAATATTTTTTGCGTTTCAAGTCGTTTTTCATGCATAATTACACAACTTTACCATCGTATACTCGTTTTAATTGTCCTGGTGATGTTTCCACTAAGTTAATTGCAGTCCTTGTCCAACAACGGAATTGCGCGCGGGAGCAATTCCCGTGCCCGCATCGCGCGCCTTGCAGAGGACAGTTATCAGTTAGGTTTCCACGGTTCGCCAGCAGAGGGCAGTTTTAGTTGGCCCACAGAATCTCGGCCGAAGCGGTACGTCTAATGTCCAGTCCTGTGCCTGCTATGCGGGACGGCGTGTTGCTCCCGTTCGTTCGGCGCCTTCAGTGACGCCTCTGGTGAGCATGATAACTGGCGTGGGATGGAGCGAGCGTAAGCTGGGCGGTGTATGTGATGCCCTCGAATTGATCCGTCATCGACGTTTGGGCTCATTGGCTTGTTGAATATGTCTTTCAAGCCAATGCTTTGTTTTTGTGCCTTTCACGTAACATTTAGGTTATATGTTATGTCTTTGCAGATGGATACAGTTACAAGTCGCCACGAGGTAATTTTTCGACTGCTTTTGCTGCCAGCTGTTGTCGTTTCTGGAGATCAGCTGCTATTGCCTATTTGCCGCTTTCATGCCTTGAAACGATCTGTGCACTGAGCTACTCGACTATCTATGTTCTAATATTACGTTGAGATCTGGTTATCAATTTTGATTTCGTTTTCAAAAATGCAAGGAATAGTGCATGGATTGTCTAAAACTGATCGATGTGTATCATTTTTTTCATGCAAGTCTGATCGACTATAATTTCATCGTTGGCTTTTCATTATGCATATCTAATGCTGATCAAAGCTGATGTTGAGAACGTCCTCGCATAATTTGACATGCCAGCTCTTTGCTATGCCTGCGCACTTCTATGCTGCTGCTTTGGAATGTTCTTATCGTCGCGATTCCGGTCAAAAGGAAAGCTCTTTGGCGACAGCCAGTGTTCGACTTTTGCCGCCTATTCTCTAGCTAAATATATGCGCGTGTGAGGTCTGCTTCGCTTCATCACTCTGTGCACCTGAAAATATTGGTTTCGTTTGAGTGAGCTGATGCTCTGTCCTGGCTATGTGTGATCACTGTTCTTTCCGCGAATATTACTCTGAATCCTCAGACAAGAAGAAGAGTCTGTCTCTTCTCTAGATGCATTGCTTGCCGAGTGTGCCGTGCAGCACTGCCACTATTACGTTGGCTAGTCACATGTGAACCCGTAATTATAGTGCTCACCAGAGGCTCGGCATGAGTTGATGATTTGCGCAGGTACTGACACAAACCGTGTGCCGAGATGTCTGTCGCGTTAGCAATTGCTATTGTCGAAAGTGGTGTGCTTAAATCTCAGCCGTGGGAGAAGGGTCCGGTTAGGTGACTTGCCACGTGGCTAATTTTTGCTGCTTAGTATTCTTGTCGTCTCGTAGAAAAGGTTGCAATTTCCACTGCCGGGTGTGGGTTGGAGGTGGAGACAGTCCCCAGCTGATTACGTCACTCGTAACCGGGAGCTGATCGCGTCGTGTTTGTGCCACAAGCTGTTATCCCCCATTTCGGTCCAAGGTGGTACCAAATCGGCAGAACCGGACAGCGTCCTGAACGATACTGACACCCGGCTTTTCGTGCGGTTTAATGCCGGCAAATGGTCGCACAGCGACTGCCGTGAGCGCCTCTGCGTTTGTCCTCTGACGATGCTGGCAAAAAGTCTGGTCGCGCCTCTGGCAGCGGTTCCCATGCCGTGTTGACGTGCTGCCACCTGTCGAGACCGCAGTTGGGAGTTCGTCAGTGGGTGGTGGTATGCAGTGCTTCGGACATCGTCGGTAGATAGGGCTGCAGTTCTGCTTTTGCGACCGAAAAGCTCCGGTGGCGTTTGCTGTGTGGATGGGTTCCAATTTTGCAACGATGGCTCGGCTGTTAGGGCGCTGACCGGCGTTGGTTCGTTGTGTCCTGGCAAAGCATGCCTCGAATGGGCGCTGTATATCCAATGCAGTTGATGCGCCCTAAAACCCCAATAACCAACCAAAGCGTGCCTCGAGTCCACGAAGCACACTCGGCTCGCGTGTCGCCCCCGGCCGAGGACAGCTGGCGGCTGGTTCGGCGAGGCCGGAGCGTCACCGCGCGCTGCGCGTCTCGGTGTGTCGGCGGAACATTGAACGCTCCGTTTGAGTTCTGCCGGTGAACTGAAATTCGCAAATGTGGAAATGAAGTTGGAGTTATCGCAGCGCTGGAGTCTGCGCTCGCCGCTGTTCCGTAAAGTCGTCCGGCCAACATTCGGATTCAATTTAGTAAAAGAAAATAGCTAAATAAATTGGAGTTATCAATGAATAATGAGAAGAATGCAAAATGCAAAATAACCTAAGCCTGAAATTCAAGTGAGGATATAGCGACTGCGATGTTGTGGTGTGTCATTGGTTTGGCGCGCCTTGGGTTGACTGCATCTGTCACAAAATGGTACTCGCCTGACTGTAGTGTAGGTTAATTTTGCCAGCCTGCCACCGTGTTCGTGACGTCGGCTGTTACCTGACTACTTCAGAATGGGCTTATAAAAGTATTTGACTCGGAAGTAATTGCATGTGAAATTGTAATCCTGCCAGGTGTCCATTTCAATGCATAACTATTTCAGTTGGTGTTCTGACAGTGACTGGAGAAAATGGCATCTCGGCGCCTGCAGGATAGGTCATTGGTGAGAAGCACAATGTAAGCAGACCTTATTTCGGTTTACGTGACAAAAGTTTCCTCGGAGGATTATGTTGTGAAGCCGATAATCAACTAGTGCTGGTGATAATCCGATCTGATGCTGTATTTATTGCCGCCGTGTGTTGACCTGGTCACCTTCCATCTGGGGTCGCGATAATGCGCCCAGTCATGTTAGCGATCACACCGTGACCGCCCCGTCCAGATGACGTCACCGCCCCGCTGACGTCACCGCCTCGCCCCGCTCGCGTCACCGCCCTGGTCCGCCCCGTGCCGCTGACGTTACCGGTGGTCTGTCGCAGCGGTGGACTCGCCGACGGTGGACACGGCAGGCCTGGACCCGCGCTCGGAGTCGCTGCGCGCCGTCTTCCTGCGCGACTGGGACGACCAGCCGTCGCCGCGCCGCGGCGTGCGCGACGTGCGCGGCTCGTACGCGCAGGAGGACTACCTGTTCCCCAAGTCCGTGGCCAGCAACCGCGCCAGGTCAGACGTGCGCCGGTGGTTCTAAAAGTAGTGCGGGTTTCTTTCGTTAGGTGCGCCACGTCGAAACGTGTTTAGTAGTAGAATGTCGAAATTGACATCAAAACGGTCTCATGCAACACGACTTTCTCATGTTGAACTCGATCCGACCAAATACGTGGCAGGCATCTGCGGCTGTGCTGGTCTGGCTGTGACAACTGTTGTGTTCGTCTGGCCGTGACAACTGTTCTGGTTGGGCTGTGGCAGCTCTGCTGGTCTGGCCATGGCAGCTGTGCTGGTCTGACTGTGATTGCTGGTCTGGCTGTGATTGCTGGTCTGGTTGTGACTGCTGGTCTGGCCGCGACAGCTGCGGTTGTGTTGGTCTCACCATGACAGCTGTGACTGTGTTGATCTGACCCTGACAGCTGTGGCTGGGTTGGTCTGGCCGTGACAGCTGTGACTGTGTTAGTCTGACCGTGACAGCCGTGATTGTGTTCGTCTCACCATGACAGCTGTGACTGTTGATCTGACCTTGACAGCTGCGGCTGTGTTGGTCTGGCCGTAGCACTTGTGGATGTGTGTTGACCGAACTGTGACACCGTGTGACTGTTGACCGAACTGTGACACCGTGATGATGTGCTGACCGAGCTGTGACACTGTGTTGACCGATGTGTGACACCGTGTGTCTGTCTGTTGACCGATGTGTGATAATGTGTGTCTGTCTGTTGACCGAGCTGTGACACCGTGTGGCTGTGTGTTGCCGAGCTGTGACACCGTGTGACCCTGACCTGATGCCCGCCAGTGCTGACGTGGCGGACGGCCGCGCCGGTCTGCAGCCGGCCCGCACCGGCCGCTGGCTGCGTCTGCTGGTCAAACTCTGCGTCCTCCTGCTGCTGGTCGCCGTCGGCTACTACTGCTACCAGGTGAGCCGGGGGCCGGTCTGCACATGACAGCAGCAGCACTTGCTCTTTGAAGTGATGAAGTCGGTATCGATCAGTCCGGTTCACGAAAATCCACGTTTGGCGGATGTTCCGCGCGTCGCTTTTCGTGAGCCGTACTCGCATTGCTGCTCATTCGCGTGTCCGTAGCATTCAGACAACACCGTCACGTACGATTACACCGGCACGCCCCCAGCACAGTCGTATCTGAGTCAAGAGATGCGCTTCAATACATGCAGCCATACCTGATCGAACAGGTGCGCTGTCAACATGTGTCAACGTTCTGTTTGATGCCTCTCGCACTGACAATGGCAATGCGTTATGGAGCGAACTCGCGGGATACTCAAATGTTCCTTTCCCGGAGTTCGTCGTGGTCGTGAGTCGCCGGTGCTGACGTGAGCTACAATTGCTTCTACCGTGAGCTGGTGAGCTGTTCGAGTGTTCGTGAGCTGGTGGATAGTGAGCAGATGATAGTGGGGGCGGCTGCGCTGGGTCGATGATCGTCCTTGGGCGTGTTATGGTTGCATAGCCGTGCAGCGATTCAGCACCAACACGGTGTGAACCGTGTCGCTGATGTGATACCCCGTTCGCTGCGTTCGTGTGCTGATGATGTTCCACAACTGTGGCCTGAAACCACACAGTCTAATTGTAAGCTACTTCGTAATATGGAAACTTGTTTTCGCCCCTGGAAGAGGCGATTCCTTGGGCGAATTTCCTGAATAGTCTCCGGCGAAATGTGGCAGCACGCTTCAACAGAATATTGCATGCAAATCTTGTCACCTTTCAACTTGCTGTGCATGTTATTAAAGTTTATTTTTTGTATATCTGAACACTGTTTGATGCATACCATGTTGTAGACTTTTCGACAGCATAACTTTTTTGGCGTTCTGGCTTGACATCCTTCATTCCATGAAGAAGAAAAAACGAATCTTAGGACACTGGGTCATGATGTTCGCTTCATATCCATGTATTCCAAGGATGGCCATGGTGCCCACTGTATTCCCAGGTATTTCAAGGAAGGTGCACATGTCCACTTGTACCATTACATTATAAGGAAGGACATGGTGCCCACTTGATTCCCATGTTTCAACAAGGATCATCATATCCACTTTTACCATATATTCAACGGATGCTCATGTTGTCCAATCTATGTCGATGCATTCATGGGCGTAGGAACGTTTTGAAAAGTGGTGGGGCCAGCCTCATGTGGCAAAAACGCATGTTCGCGGAAAAGTGGTGGGGCCAAGAAAACTTTGGCCCCGTATTATCAAAAATCCAGACCCTCTTGATAAAATTTCACAACGGATTTGAGCTCCTTGTGCTTTGGTCTTCCTCTCCAGATATAAAACTTCCAAATATTAATTTATTTGGCAAATTTAGGAATTATTTAGAATGAAAAGTGGTGGGGCCATGACCCCAGTGGCCCCACCGGTTCCTGCGCCTATGCAAAAACGGATACATTTGCATAGGTATAATTATTAGGAACATGCACCTTATCCTTAGGAGCCCTGCAGGTAAATAGAATGTAAGTAAATAGTCGACTATCTAGAATATACGAAGGAAGCGAGGGAATCGCAATGCTATGTACCGTTTTATTTGCCGAGGATTAACCAAAATATAACCGATGTCCGGAGTCCCAAAATCAATATCTCCAACGTTCAATACCCCATGTAGGGAGACCACCGAGGAAGTGTGGTCGGCGACCACCTTATTTTTTTACCCCTGTACCTCCACCTCAATAACTCCGTCTCTGGCTTTAACCACAAAATCAAATGGAGCAGTACCATTACACATTTATTACTTCATCCCAATTTCCTTTCAAAATTACAGGCATGTACTTTTTTAGTTGTCAATCATGCCATTTTCATTAAGATTGATATTTCCATCGCAACTAAAGAGTATCTATCCCTGGCGATTCGAGGCCCCAAACACGAAGATTGAGTGCCGGGGCACAAGGGATTTTACGAATAAACGAGCCACGACCACGGAAACAAGCAGTACAGGACTTAAACTCCATCCTAGCACAACATACACTCCGTACCTGGTTTAGCAAGCATTGCTTAGCATTTCGGAATAGTCGCAGGGTATATCTCACAGACAGAGTGCCACAGTGATGTCCAACCTGGATTACACGCCGAAGAACGAGCGACGCCGATCATTTGCTGCGAAGAACTCTGAGGCAATGGCATCCACATCCAGCTCGTCGACGCGCTGACGGTGCACAGTGCACACCATCGCAGCGTTAAGTCGGGCCTGACCCATGGTAGAGCGGAGATACGACTTGATGCGTCGGAGACAGGAGAAAGAGCGCTCTGCCGTGGCCGTTGTTACTGGTACAGTAAGGTACAGCCTTACCAGCGTCAGCACTTCGCTCATCATGTTACTGAACACTGTACCACCCGACTGCTTTGCCCCCCACGAGAGCCTGAATCACTTGGTGCACGCTCTTTCCTCCGTCTCCAACCACATCAGGTAGCATTTGCAGCTGCACTTCCAATCGTGCAAGGTCCAGATCGCCGCCATACAGATCCTTTACGGCGACGGGGACGGTGAAGTGCCTTCCCGCACTCGCATCCTCCAACAGTCGCTCCACCTCGCGCACTTTCTGGAAAGTCGGTTGCAGGAACCTTTCCTTGAGCTGAGTGGTCAGTGTGTCCAATATCTCGAAGAATTGGCGTCGATGTAGGTCTTTCACGGTGGAGTCGTGGTACTGTCCACCGCCGTCCAGTCGCATGGGAACTTTCCGCTTTCGAGGCAGTTTGGGACCATCCACACCTGCTGCCGCTGCCAACCTTTCAGCTCTCTCGAACATCCTGTCGAAAGACTCAGTTGAGCGCATCCCCTCATAGCGCTCGCACACACGTTTCACCGCCTCCTGTGTGTTTTCCACTGTCGCTGTCGCTGACTGGAGGCCACGCGACAGGTCCTCTGCTAGAGAGAATACCTCGATCGCAATGAGCAGCCCGATAAACGTATCGAACTGCTCCATGAGCGCCAGCATTCCTCCTGCTTTTCGACCGTGATCGTCACTTGCCTCAGCACTGACTTCCTCCAGGGTGCTCATCACGTGCTCGTAGTTATCCACTACGCTTCGCAGCGACGCGGTACGGCAGGTCCATCGCGTGGGGCACAACGGCCGCAGAGTGCCGCCAGCTGACTCTGCGGACAGCGTCACGCGTCGGAGTGCTGCGGCCGTCTTCGACGAGTTTCTGACAAAGGATGTCAGCTCGTTGGTAATATCCAGGGCATTTCGAATCATCTTGTTTTTCCTGGCTGCCTCCTGCAACGCCAGATTTGTACAGTGTGCCAGACAATGGACATGCAGGGCTGATGGACACTCTTCGCTGATCCTCGCCGCCACTCCTTTCACTCGCCCCTGCATATTTGCAGCCCCATCGTAGGCTTGTCCGCGACAGCGACTCAGCGGCAGCTCCATACGCACCAGTGCGTCCTTAAGCGTGTCCGCAAGTACTTCACCGGTGGTTACCTCGGTGTGAATCAGTTCCACGGGATCCTCGTTGATCTGCAGATTGGCGTCCACCCAACGTATGGAGAGGCTGACCTGCTGTTTGAGTGACAAGTCAGTGGCCTCGTCTGCTAGAATAGCAAAGAACTTTGCCTCTCGGATGTCTTTCAGCATGTTGCGCAGAAGTGTCGTGCCGATCGAACGAATCAGCTCGTTCTGGATCACGGGAGACAGGTAGTGATTCCAGTTGTTGAGCTCTGGCACGTCCTTCTTTCTGACGAGGAGGAGTTGGCTGAGGTTCCCGTCCATTTCGTGTTTCCCCCTTATGGGAATGTTTTGTCGCAACAAGTATACCAGAGTCTCGATGACCTTTTTCAGGCATTTTCTGCGCCGGGACTGCTCCTCGCTGGTCTGCTGAGACAGAAGCGCAGAGATGGTCTGCTGTTTCTCTTTCAGTTCTTTCGTGCATGCCTCATGGTGACACATTGAGTTTTCATGCGTTTTGAAACTCTCTTGCGCCTTCTTCCAATTGTTGAAGCCATCTTCCACATACGCAGCCTCTTTGTTTTTGCTCATCGTTAGCTTTCCGAGCTTGTGCTGCCTCCGGCATACATGACAGAAAACTTTTCCAGACTCTAAGCAGAGGCTTAGCCACGCATAATTATTGTACCATTCGGGACAAAATGATCGCGTTCGTCCGCCCTGATCACGCGCAGTCTTTGAGAGCGTGGCAGTGTCGGTCGGTTGGTGGGGATGGACCGTGGAACAGCAAGGCGATGAGCATGGTGGAACTGAAAACAGGAAATACGACTAATTACCAATTATTTATCTCGTTATTTTCACAAAAAATTGCGAGTCTTGGTATTCCAGCAGCTGTGATCATTGACTGTGTGATGGTAACAACAGCAATTATATTTTTTATGCACAACATGTTTTTCACTGGGTTGTTCTGTCGATTGTTTTGCCTGCAATTCATTTATATTGTTTGAAACAGCTGTCTTATTGCACCACTTTGCAGGTGTGAATTACCTTCATTTATAAAAAGGTGCCACAAGTAATGCTTCTCGTGTTTTTTTTTTTTTTTTTTAAAAAAAAATAAAAACAGTGCCGCCCCCCCCCCACCTCCTAATTTTAATTCGGAATAGAGGGCCGCCACAACACACCGCGGGTGCCCCGTCCCCTGCCCCGGCCAAAGCAAGCTGACCCCTCACCCCCCGGCGGGGGGCAACGGGGAGCGCGGGAGCGGCCCCCAAAACCCCGTGCGTAGGGGAGAGGGGAGACAAGGGGCCCAGCGCTCTAACCAAAACCGGAGCGGCATTTGTTTTCATGGAGATATTGACCCAGGGGCGCAGCCAGGACTGTCCTAAGGGGGGAGCAAGGTAATGCTAAAGGGAGGGGTAGACTGTTGCTGATGGGCAGTTCCAATGGTAAAAAAGAAAAACATCGGTCGTAACGGGGGGGAGAATTGCCCCCCCCTGGCTGCGCCCCTGTATTGACCTCAAGTCCTCAACACAACCAAAAATCAGTTAGCTATACCACCTGTGCAGATACACTACTTCCATTATAAGGCCATTGCTTCTTGCTTCACTGGCTGATTAGATAACTTTAAGCAGAATAGGTTATGAACTTAATGTCATTTCTAGGATCTTACACAAGTCAATCAGATGCAAACCCCATTATTTCATTTATGTACGTTTAAACCCCTAAGGAACGATAAATGTACACTACTACAGACCTCTCTTAATCGCAATGTGTGACATTTGTGTTGGTACTTGGTACGAATAACATATAAGTGGGGTATGTGCAGTAAAATAAGCAATATCGGATTTGACCAAATTAATTAACTGCCTCACTTTGGATGATATAGCACATTAGACATTTACATTCGGTGTAATGGAATTCAGAAACACATTAAGCCTATTACTGCTGGCGGGGGCCTTTAAGGCCTCCCTCAGGTTTTTTGCTAGTTTCTCCGGAACGGCTGGCGATAAAGACCTGAAACCTTCTGACGTTCTTTATTGGTCCTTTTGACAGGTTGTGTCAAAATTTTAACCCCGGGTCACGTCAGGTCAGGTCACCAGATCAGGTCAACTGAGGTCACCTCATTTCAACTTTGGAGCCCCATCGCACCCACACTTTTACACCGGTCAATTTAAAAATTACCACACTTCATGGCCCTACAGAGATATATAACATATAGTTCGGTTTTTTTATCTAGCGTTGACCTGACGTCAGGTGACGAGGTGACCTCTCCAATTGGAATAACATGGGAAAAATAAAAATGACACTGCCAAAGCCACAAATATGATCAAAACGGCTCACAACTTTCAGAATCATGTTCACTCCCACCTTTTCACAGATTCCCGGGGTGAAATTTGACGGTTTCCCTTTCTGAGGTCATCCGAGGTCACCAGGGCTCAAAAACCGTGTTTGGACCACTGCTCTCCGCCACATTGAGCTAGAGCGTCAAACTCAACGCCATTGTGTTTGTTTTATCACCAGCTTTCATATGATATGCAGCTTGACCCCTTTCGGTGACTTTAGGTCATCGTAGGTCACGTGACCTAAGCTCAACAGTCAAAATTGACCTGGCTAGGGCAGACTATATATCATTCGAACCGTCTTAACAAGGCGAATACGATGACGTTGAGTTTAAGTCTCTATCTGAATTAGGTGAAAAGTTATTGGCGCAAAACTTTGCGTAACCTCTATATGGTCGATGACCTCTGGAGGTCAAACCATTGACCTGAGGTACAAAATCACCGAAATACTTTCTAGAGTTCACGGTACGAGCTATCCAACGCCATTTTCGGATTTGCGTTAGGAAGCATAGATCGCCAGATCTTAGGGGGCCGAATAGGCCCCCGCCAGAAACTGAACCTCGTAAGGCCCGCCAGTAATAGGGTTAAGTCACCAAAACAGAAATTAAAGGTAGGTATGCATATCAAACCGGCAAGGAGTTGTTCACATTACCTGCAGTTGCCGGCGATATCCCACTGTTTGCCGATTTGCCGAAGACAAGCTCTATCTTTCCCTCAGCATCAGTATGCAGGTCAGAGGGGCTGCTTGAAGAAGCGGATGCTGGCGCAGAAGGAGACGTGGGTTCTGGCACAGGATGCGTTGGCGTAGGCAAACACGCAGGAGCAGACGGTGCAGGTGTAGGCGCAGGAGCGGATGGATTATCCAGGGTGGACTGTGAATAGCAGCATGTGATAAATATCCATCAATGAAGGGACTTCTATGAAGCAACTGCAGTTGACAATATTATGATAATTCAATTAAAATTAGGACATCACCACTGAGTGAATCCGTACCGAGTGTTGCCGATGACGATTCGTAATACGGATCGAAAGCGCTCCAACCAACATGTTCACATAGTGGTGATGTCCTAATTTTAATTCAATCTACGATGCCACTAATTATGAATTTGGAGAAATTATGCTAATTATTATTATTGCTATTATTATTAGTATTATTCGAAGTGACGAAACAGGTAACAGGTATATCGGTATACACATACATCACTACAGGTATATACAGGCATATCGTTCAGCATAGCAACAGTGAAGAGTGAATGTTGGCATGGCATAAAGTGCCTAATGGAAAAACGTAGTTTTTCATTTAGCTGCATAGGTAAGTAGCGCGATCAACTGTTTGTTGATGCATAATTACATCCACCCTTACTTACCTTTTTCGCGAAGAAACTTCGTATGTCCATCTTCAGAGCCTCTAGCACAACCAGAGGTACAGGATGGTGAAGCAGTTGGTCATGGAATATTTTTTTTTTTTTTTTTTTGTAAAACACGATTTCTGGAAATGAAGAGGAACCCTTAGGATATCTGCCAGCATCCGCCACCTTATGTTATTATTACATTTATACAACACAAATAAAAATGGCATTGGGTGGGGTAGACAGTTGCTCAATGGTGAGTAAAACTGTATGTATAAAACAAATATCTGAAGCTAGAATAGTCAAATTGCTTGATGCTCCCTCATGTGTTAGGAAAGTGGTGACTGGTGCAGTGGCGACGCCACGGATTTTGCCCAAGAGGGGCAAATTGCCCGGACGAGTGTCGTCAACCGGGGGAGGGCGCGGTAGGAGAAAAAGCCAAACTAGTGACTGGGGCCGCACATATATCGTTATGTGCGGTTTTTTGTTTGTTATTATCGCCTTCCGGTTAGGCCGTGTGAGTGTAAAACACCTTCTGGTAGCCGAAATTTTGCCTTCCGGTAGCCGGAAATTACCCTTCCGGCTAGAGTTTTTTTTCGCTTTTTTTCATACCATGTGGGAGGGGAATGGTAGATGCGATTTCCAGCTAAGTATTACGTAGCTGATGGGATTTCAGGTTTCAAGAGAGATGACATGACCTTGTCAGACTTTGGTGTCTGTTGTTGGGCCGCCGCCGGGCCTATCACGTGACCCGGTCACGTGACCCGGGCCGCCGGGGGTGGCTCGGCGGCGTGTCGTGTCATGCAGGAGTGTGAATACAGGACTCTAAGGTGAAGGTCTGTGACATGGTGGCAGCGGTCGGTACGAAACCCCGTGGTTTGTGAGGGTTAACATTCCCTGTGTTCTATTGTTCGCGACGGTTTTCTACTTTCAAGACCTGAAGTATAATTGCGTGCGTGAATATGGCCTCATTGAGCGTTTCGTTTTCCGACTTCCCGATTTTTGACGGCTCGAGCTCGCCTGAGTTATTTATCAAGCGGTGTCAGCGTTTGGCAGAGCTGGGTGGCATTTCGACCGATAAACTCAATGGCATTATGCTGACGAGATGCCGTGGGCTGGCCCTTGAACTCGTCGAAAATGCCGATGATGAGAGTAATGTAGCTGCGTTGCTCAGCACAGCATTCGGGTCCGCGCAACCGGAATTGGCCGCTAATCAACTATCGACAGTAAGGAAAGGCGACATGTCTGTACTGGACTACTCACTTCTCATCAAGACACTAGTGCGCCAAGCCTGCCCCGAATTTTTTGATGCCAAGGAGGGCGTCAAGAAGATTTGTCATCCATCACACCAAGCGGCTCTCTACCGGCACTTCTTGGTCGGCTTATCGGTGGAGGAAAAACGTCTCCTTTCGCGCCAAGGGGCATCTACTTTCGAGTCTGCAGTCAAGGAGTTAACTCGGGAGGAACAACTGGCCGAACTCTGCGGCACAGCGTCATCCGTCAACGAACGTGAGCACACAGTCACCTGGGCAGAGTATGCTGGGATCTCTGCTGAGTCTCCACACCCAATCAGAACGCCACAGAGATCTTCATCTCCTCCGTGGCGCCGTGCCACGGACGGAGACTGCCAGAGCCGCGGGCCGAGCGGCCGGCGCAGGTGCGCACGGCGCAGGCCGGGAGCGCTGGCGCCGTAGTTCTCCGGCTGCGCCGCGGTGGCGCTGCCGGCGCGGCCCATGCTGGGGGTAGAGCATGGGAGGCCAGCAGAGGCCGGGAGCAGCGTGGCGGCTCACCGGTGCCGGCACGGACGCGGGAGAGCGATGCGGGCACGGCCGGCCGGCCTGAGCTGAGAACAGTCGACCGCGGCCAATCCGCGGTCCGGACCGGCAGACGAGTGGACGGCAGGCCATCCAGTGCTGGGCTTGTCGCGGCTTCGGCCACCTCAAAGGCACTGCCCAAACGGACAAAGGGGCCGGCTGGCGGAAGGTTGGTGAACCTTCCCATAGCTCGGGTTGCAATCAATGGATTTGCGGTAAGTGATGCCTTAATAGACAGTGGTAGCCAACTGAGTATGATAGACAGCCGTGTCTTTGGCATCATTACTCCGAACTCGCCATTGAAGCCGCCTGCCCGTCTTGTTTCCGCCTCTGGGCATGCTTTGAAAGCTCTGGGCACGTGTAAACTTAAGGTTGCGTTGTCCGGGGAAGATCACTGGGAACTTGAAAGTGAGTTTATCGTTGTAGAAGATTTGATTCATGACGCTGTCTTGGGATGGGACTTTTTATCGGCACACAAGGCCGTGATTGATTGTTCTCCGACGCACGAGGTTAAGCTAAAGCTGAGAATCAAAAAACCTGTCTCTGTCCCGCCACATACGGCTGTTTGCCTGGTTATAAAGGTTGATCAGAAACTTTCATGCGAATCGGAATATTTGTTGATCGGCCAGCGTTCCAATAATCTCGAGATTTGCGATTCTCTGTTGAAACCTTTCTCGGAGACGGAGATTCCGCTGTACGTGCGTAATCGTTCTGATCGCACCGTGACGCTGCATAGGCGCAGCGTGATAGGGTACGCCGAACGCGTTGAGAACATTCAGCCGTATAAACCCAACCCCAGTCCAGGCGGGCCCTGTGACGCAAAGGCCCAGGTAAACGCCGTGTCAGCTGACGACGGTAAATTTGTTGGCCTGACGACTGACGAGACTCTTGCCAGTTTCGAGGTGGGGGAGGCTATCTCTGGCCCACAGCGAGACAAGCTGGCTGACCTAATCGCCTCTTTCCCTGAGGCGTTTTCGCGAGGTTACGCGGATATCGGTATGTACCGCGGCGAAGCAGTCGATCTCGAGCTGCAGCCAGGAGCGCGACCAGTGTTCACCAGACCCTACCCGATCCCCTGGGCGCGTGAACCTCAACTGCAGGCGCAGCTGGACGAGTTGCAGAGCTGTGGCGTCGTCGAGGAAGGCCCTCCCTCGCCGTGGAATTCGCCTTTGATTCTCTTGGCTAAGGAATCCGGCGAATTTAGAATCACCCAGGACATGCGCGCACTGAACAAGTTGCTGTTACCGAAAGCATTTGTGTTCCCCAGCATAGACGACTTTATTTTCTCCCTGGGCGGGTGGAAGGTTGCGTCCTCGCTGGATATCAAACATGCATTTTGGAACCTGCGTCTAACTAAGGAATCGAGCAAGATATGTGCTTTCCACACGCTCGGAAAAACATACTACCCCGCCCGTATGCCCATGGGATGCTCGCAGTCATCGTATTTTCTCCATGTGGCCATGAGAGAAATACTTGGCGACCTCCCGCAAGTGCGAGTATACGCCGACGACATCCTATGTATATCGGACAGTGCTGATGAGCACTTCCAGCTTCTCCACACAGTGTTCCAGAGGCTGAGTGAAGCGGGGATAAAGGTTTCACCTAGTAAATGCAAGCTCTTCCAAACCGAGCTAACGTACCTCGGCCACCGCATCACCCCTGATGCCGTTACAATAGATACCGACCGTATCGAAATTGTGGAAAACCTGTCCCCGCCCAGAACCATCCGGGAGGCTAAAAGGATCCTAGGGTTTTTCTCCTGGTACCGAAAGTTCATCCCCTCCTTCAGCACCGTCGCAGAGCCTCTGGTCAGACTCTGCAACTCAGAGAAGTACTACTGGAGCGACGACCTGGACGCCAGTTTCGCCGCTCTGAAGGCGGAGGTGATCAGCAGCCGGGTGCTGAGCTATCCACGCCGAGACTGCCCGTTCATCCTCTACACTGACAGTAGCAGCAGTGGGGGCGGTCAAATTTTGAGTCAAATACAGGACGGTGCTGAGCGTGTCATAGCCTACAGCGGCAACAGATACAGTAAGTCGCAGCGCAAATGGACGATCTATGAACTGGAGCTGTACAGCTTTTTACAAGGCCTGAAGAAATTCTACAAGTACCTAGCCGATGTGGAATTCACGTGGGTCTGTGACTGTAGAAGCGCATTGCAAATCCTACAGAATCGCGATCAGATGAACCCGAGGCTGGTGAGATGGCGAGCCTTCATCAGCCAGTTCAGGTATAATACCGAGCACCGAAAGGCTAGCCAAATGCAGCACGTAGATATGCTGTCTCGCATACACACGGACCAGGAACAGGAGATCAGCGATGCGGCCCGGTCGGCCGACGAACCATCACATGGTTGTGATACGGCACGGGGACAGGAGACAGTCCCTGACACGTCCGGCGACAGCGGACCGGTGAGACCGGGCGCGGGTCAGTCGGATCCGCCGACTACAGAGCGTGCGGACGGCCGCGCCGCCCCTGACCCTGGTGGCGAAACTCAGCAACAGTGCACATACAGTGCACGGACGACGCACGGCCGACGCGCCGATGCTACCCCGGTACGGGGGACGGATTTGTACCCGGAATCTGTACGTACAAATTCGACACCGAAGTCTAACGGTTGTGAAGTCGCTAGCGAGGGGGCTCGGGAGGTTTCCGCTGTTTCACTGGTTCCTCTCAAGCCAGATACCCTGCGCTGGTACCAGCGGCACGACAGGAATTGTAGAGCCATAGCACATCGCTTGAATCATGGAAAGTGGCCACGTTTCGCCCCTCCCTGTCTGAAACGTGAACCGTCGGAACATTTCAAACTAAGAGACGGGATTGTGCGCCGAACGCCGGCAGGGTCGGCGGGCCCCGAGCAGGTGGTCTGGCCCTTGGCAAAACGATATGAGCTGTTTCATGCTCACCACGACACCACACACCACGCCCATGGTGGCCCTGAGAAAATGTACGAGCTGATCAGTCGGCACGCTTGGTGCCCGGGCATAAAGGCAGGATGCGAAGACTACGTCCATACCTGCGAAAGATGCGAACAGAGAAAAAGTACTCGTATCCGCAATGCTCCCCTGCTGCCTCAGCCGGCAAACTGGCCTAACGAGACGCTCGTAATTGACATTGTAAATATGCCAAGAAGTCAGGTGACGAATAGGTCACTGGTGCTTACGTGTGTTGACAAATTTTCAGGGTTTCTGTCTTGCTACCCGCTTGACACAGGTAACGCAGAAGAAGTCGTCGAAGTGTTAAGCGCCCACTTTTTTACCTATGGTGCCCCAGAAAACCTCGAGAGCGATGCGGGCTCAAACCTCGTGAAAAATGCCCAGGTCACGGCGCTTTGCGAGCATTTCGGTGTTCAGACGCGGGCGAGCGTGGGGTATCACCACGAAGCCGTCGGCAAGGTCGAAAGAAAACACTTTGACATTAAACGCCGCCTACGGGCGATGTCAGACTCCAGGGGCACTGACTGGGTGCAGAAGCTACCCGGTATAGTTTTCTCGCTGAACAATGAAGTATCCGATTCGACCGGTTTTTCTCCATTCTTCATTTATTTTCTCCGCTACCCCCACACCCCATTGTCGAAACTAGCAGCTGCCCCCAGGAACCAATACTCACACGATTATGTTCACGAGAAGCTCCGTCTCCTGTCCAATGTGTTTCAACAGGCGCAGCAGCAGCGCGCCCAGAGCGCTGGCCGATACAAACAGCAGTATGACAGGCGGCACAGAGTTGCAGAGCCAGCGATCAAAGTCGGTGACAGGTTGTTGTACAGGAACTTTTCCGCTCGATCCAAGTTGGATTATCCTTGGATAGGACCTTATGTTGTAGTCGCCCTACGAGGTCGACGGCACTTAGATTTTGTTGAAAAAGGTGGAAAACTTCGACGCACCCATGTGAAAAATGTAAAAGTTGTGCGCGATCGTGATGTGTAATTGTGTGACACGTTTCACGTTTTCAGTGCAAGGTGCGAGTATTGTTGCGCATTGCGGCCGCGGGTATCACTTGTTCAGTGCCAGACTTGATGTTTGTACAGAAGATACATGGTACTTACTTGGTACGGCGACATAGGTGGGGTCAGGGTAGCCGTTCAACGTTATCTGCTCCAAACGCGGTGTATATACTGAGCTGAAACCCGTTTTTTGTGTTCAATTGCGATTACCCTCGCAATTTGGATGAGAGGGGAAAGTGTCAGACTTTGGTGTCTGTTGTTGGGCCGCCGCCGGGCCTGTCACGTGACCCGGTCACGTGACCCGGGCCGCCGGGGGTGGCTCGGCGGCGTGTCGTGTCATGCGGGAGTGTGAATACAGGACTCTAAGGTGAAGGTCTGTGACACTGTCCAGAGGTGGGACCAGGAGCGGGGATTGCTAAGTGGCTAATGTGTCGCACTCTGGACACAAAGATCTCTGATTCGAACCCCAGCCCTCCGAAGTTAAGGCCCATGCCGATAATTGGAGCAGCTTCGGAGATCCGAATGGCATGCTGACAAAAGCACTGTTCAAACCTGCATCACCAACCCTCCCCCGTTTCCCTTTTCCGCAACCCTTTTTCTCTTTAGATTAACACCTGTTGCTGTGGCGCCACGTCACTCACGGGATCAGCGAACGATCAAGATGGGAACACCCCCCCCTCTCTCTCTCTCTCTCTCTCCCTCCTCTCCTCCTCTCCTTTTCTCTTTCTCTCTCTCTCTCTCTCTCTCTCTCTCTCTCTCTCTCTCTCTCTCTCTCTCCTCCCTCCCCCCTCCCCCGCTACTCTTCAGTCGGACCGTTGCCACCCACCAATCCACATTTACCATGATCCAATGTGCGCTTTATCCAATGAAGGCTTTTTAATCCGGTAATACTGCCTAATACTGTTAGCTTAGATCAAAACAGCTGTTTGTCCTGAGTTCAATACCCCAGAACGGCTGTGACGAATATGTCGACCGGAAAAAAATCAGCAGGAACGCATCGAACTGTGCTGCCACCTATACCACAACTGACTTGCTCGTAGCGACCTCTACAGCACACGCTTCACTGCGACCCGCGTGTTTGTCACCGGGCAGACGGCCAGTCCATGGCAAATCACGCGCAGCTTGCTGTTGTTATTGTCCCTCCGGCCTTGGATGGTGTTGATATCTGGAACGTCAGAGAGACGCCCCAGTCACCTCAGGAGCGATATCACCGCATCTGCGTCGGCGCGAAGGCCTCCGCCAGAGACAGGTCGTGGCGGCCGAAAATGTCGCGGCTGGGCGTGTTGTTGTGTTCGACGCCTTCCGGCTCCCCGTCGTCGCATCCAGTGCGGGTAGGGTTGTCCTCCAGGCCGATCCGGTGTCGGTACCACCTCACCATTGTGGAGTGGGTCGTTCGCAGGCGGGCCAGGGCCACTTCCTCGACTCTGATGAGGCCGAGCTTGTCTCCTTGGCGTATCTACTCAGGTGCAATTTGAGTTCGGCTTTCGCGGCATTGATGTTGATGGGTATCTGGTGTTGGCTCAGTGTGGTCGCCCGCCCCGCCACTTCGTCGGATATTTAATTCCCCGGGACCCACTGGATGTCTGCCCGATTTCTGCGGCCGACTCTCTTCGAGCGCGCCAGCTCTCGTCCGGTAGCGGGTCCGTCTGGCTTGCCGGACCTGTCTTCAGGCGCATGAGGGCGGACTGGAAGTCGGTGCAGATGCGGATGTCTGTGGGGGTCTCGAAGGCGGGCCCCGCTGCTCCCGGTGTTTCAGTGCTTCGCCGTAGTCCACTCCGTATCCGCATCCGTATCCCACTCGTCGATTTCTTCCTCGATGTCGTCTTCGATGTGGGGATCCCATGCTACACTGTGACCCTTCAACGTCGCCGCGGATGATGATGTATGATGATGCCGCCGCGGATGATGATGTATGATGATGGTGTATGATGATGCCGCCGCGGATGATGATGTATGATGATGTCGCCGCGGATGATGATGTATGATGATGGTGGTGTATGATGATGTCGCCGCGGATGATGATGATGTATGATGATGGTGGTGCATGATGATGTCGCCGCGGATGATAATGTATGATGATGGTGGTGTATGATGATGCCACAGCGGATGATGATGATGTATGATGATGATGGTGTATGATGATGTCGCTGCGGATGATGACGTATGATGATGCCACCGCGGATGATGATGCCGCGGATCCAGATGATGATGATGTCGTCGATGCGGTCGCTCGGCCACGGATCCGGGCTGAAATGCTGGGTGCGGGTGTCCACCCGGGCGCGAACAGACGACACGTAGATATTCGCAACCTTCAGGTGGTGCGGTCCCCCGACCTCCACCACGAGGGCGTCGGCAGTGTCGTCGTTTGCCGCCGTAATCCTCTTGTCCAGCACAGTGTATGGCGTGCCTTACTTGATGAGTAAGACACTCGTCTGCACCACGGTCTGCACCGTGCACCGATGCACGGTCTCAAGGCACCGTCTGCACCGTGGTGATGAGTGCAAACGACCCCGCCGACAACCGTGGTGTGCGCTCGACGGCTCCACCTCGATCCTTCCTGAGAGTGTGGCACTTTCGTAGCTGGAAGGGATCCTTAGGCGTGAGCTTGGTCTCCTGCAGGACCACGATGTCCGGCTTGAGATCGTCCAAGAACTTCAGCATTTCGACTTTCCTCAATCGTCGTCGACGTCGTCCGTATTCCGCAGGAGAATGGTCGTCTCGCCTGGAGAATGGTCGGTGGGCCCGTTGCTGTAGTTCTTGGTCTTGGTTATTTTGTGTTCGTGCGGCGTTGTGGTCGGGTCCGTGCGGGCGGTGTTCTCCTTGCTGGTGGGACCGGTTGCTACGGGGACCCGCCCTAGATCCTTCCCGCAACATCTTCCTCCTTTGTTCGTGCACACTTTCTCGTGTAGACACCACTCTATTGATTGATATATTATTAGGGTTTTAGGGTGCGTCAACCCCAATTTGGTTATTTTGCACCCATAACAAGGTTAATTCAACTCTTCAAATCCGGAGAGCAAAATAGATGGCACTAATTCATGATCTACCCAGGTGTGTATATTATTTGGAAACCTACATCCGCAAGGAAACAAAAAACTGACACCACTCTAGTTTGCTGGCATATGCACCCTGATGGTGCCCACACCCCTGCTCTGTATCCACCCATACGGGACGCGTTGTTTAGCAGGTATTTTTTAGACAAGAACCTTCAGCTCTTAAATGAGACGAGCAGCTGCTTGCGCGTCATCACACTCTCACACGAGGTAGTTGAGAGAAACAGAAACCTCCCGTGCTGGAGAGATAGGGTAACGTAACGGCCATGTTCTGCTAGTAGCTGAATTAGTTAGTTAGTTAGTTAGTTACTTATTTGGGCTTCAGGGTGCGTCGACAACTGCTAGTAGCTGAATTTCAATTACAATTTGCATGAACACTCCTAGAACACACTTTGTCGAACGAAATATATGGGTGCAAAAGGAGTTCTACACACCCATCAGAACCCATCTTACTAAACCTCAAGTCTTTTTTTCTAGTGATTCTTCCACTGATCTGCCTCAGGCGAGCCGAAAGGCAATTCTTACACCGACCAGCGATCTCCAAACACACACGACGCCACGAGTCCTCACAGCCACGAACCTGCCGCGCACCTCCCACCACCACAGCCACGAACCTCCCGCACACCTCCCACCACCACACAGCCACGAACCTGCCATGCACCTCCCACCACCACACAGCCACGATCCTGCCGCACACCTCCCACCACCACACAGCCACGAACCTGCCATGCACCTCCCACCACCACACAGCCACGATCCTGCCGCACATCTCCCACCACCACACAGCCACGATCCTGCCGCATACCTCCCACCACCACAGCCACGAACCTGCCATGCACCTCCCACCACCACACAGCCACGATCCTCCCGCACACATCCCACCACCACACAGCCACGATCCTCCCGCACACCTCCCACCACCACACAGCCACGATCCTCCCGCACACATCCCACCACCACATAGCCACGAACCTGCCATGCACCTCCCACCACCACACAGCCACGATCCTCCCGCACACATCCCACCACCACACAGCCACGAACCTGCCGCACACATCCCACCACCACACAGCCACGAACCTCCCGCACACCTCCCACCACCACACAACCACGAACCTGCCGCACACATCCTACCACCACACAGCCACGATCCTCCCGCACACCTGCCACCACCACACAGCCACGAACCTGCCACGCACCTCCCACCACACAGCCACGAACCTGCCGCACACATCTCACCACCACACAGCCACGAACCTGCTGCACACCTCCCACCACCACACAGCCACGAACCTGCTGCACACCTCCCACCACCACACAACCACGAACCTGCCGCACACCTCCCACCACCACACAGCCACGAACCTGCCGCACACCTCCCACCACCACACAGCCACGAACCTGCCGCACACATCCCACCACCCCACAGCCACGAACCTGACGCACACCTCCCACCACCACACAACCACGAACCTGCCGCACACCTCCCACCACCACACAGCCACGAACCTGCCACACACCTCCCACCACCACACAACCACGAACATGCCGCACACCTCCCACCACCACAACCACGAACCTGCTGCACACCTCCCACCACCACACAGCCACGAACCTGACGCACACCTCCCACCACCACACAACCACGAACCTGCCGCACACCTCCCACCACCCCACAGCCACGAACCTGCCGCACACCTCCCACCACCACACAGCCACAAACCTGACGCACACCTCCCACCACCACACAACCTCGAACCTGCCGCACACCTCCCACCACCACACAACCACGAACCTGCTGCACACCTCCCACCACTACATAGCCACGATCCTCCCGCACACCTCCCACCACATACCGCCAGACCGGCGCGCCGGCGCCCACCTGCTCATTGGTGATGGGCCTATTCTTCGTGGCCAACCGGTCGTAGAAGACGGGCTCCTGCACTTTCCAGACGACGCGCACCCCGGCGGCCGCCAGCTGGTCCAGCACCACGCCCAACCGCGTCAGGTTGCTCGCGTAGGCCAGCAGCGCCGCCTCCGAGCCGTTGTGCATATTGATGGTGTGTACGGCGCTGCCCAGCACCAGCACGCGCGGCAGCTGGTCGGCGGCCGACTCGCGCCAGCCGATCACGTCGGCCATCAGCCGGTCGTCGACCAGTGGCCGCCACCGGAACTGCACGCGCAGCGCCAGCTGGGCGTCGTCGTAGCGCAGGTCCTGGGCAGAGGGGCACCGGTCACGGGTCAACGGCGTGTCACGAGGTGTGGACGTCGCATCGCAGGTCCTGGGCAGAGGGGCACCGGTCACGGGTCAACGGCGTGTCATGAGTTGTGGACGTCGCATCGCAGGTCCTGGACAGATGGGCACCGGTCACGGGTCAACGGCGTGTTACGAGTTGTGGACGTCGCATCGCAGGTCCTGGACAGAGGGGCACCGGTCACCGGTCGGGTTGGTTGGTTGGTTATTGGTTTTACGACACGTCGACCGTTGAGTCATGTAGCGTCGCCAATCTCTCACGCCGATTGGTCGCGGGCGAAGAGTAGCGACAGGTGAGACTCGAACCCACAACCTTTCGATTGTGAGACGAGCATCTTACCCCTAGACCACTCGGCCCCTACCGGTCACCGGTCAACGAAGGGTCACGAGTTGTGGACGTCGTATTGCAGGTCCTGAGTAAAGGGTCACGGGTCATTGGAGGGTCTGGCAGCGACGAAGGCCACGAGTTGTGGACGTCGTACCGCAGGTCATGAGGAGAGGGTCACGAGTTTTGGACGTTGTACTGCTGGTCCTGAGTTACGGGTCACGGGTCAACGGAGGGTCTGCGACGAAGATCATGAGTTATGGACGTCGTATCGAAGGTCCTGAGGAGAGGGTCACGGGTCAATGGAGGGTCTGCGACCAAGATCACGAGCTATGAACATCGTACCACAGGTCCAGAGGAACGGATCACAAGTAAACGGAAACGTCTGGGACAAGGGTCACGAGCTATGGCCGTCGCACCGCAGACTCCGAGGCATGGGTCAGAGGAAAAGGCAAGGGTCAGAGGTCAGATGAATGGACGGTCAGCATATCTTGAAGCAGGGGTCACAAGTAAACGCAGGGTATGCGACAAACTATAATGAGATATCGACGTCGCGCCACAGACCCGGAGGCAGGGGTCGGAGGCCAACGAAGTGTCTGTGACAAAGGTCACGAGCCATGTAAGAAGCGCAGACGCCCGGGCAGAGGTCAGGGGTCAGAGGTTGCCGGAGGGGGTCAGATGCGTCGTATCACAGATCCTGAGCCAGGAGTCATAGGTGAACGGAAAGGTCCGGGATACAATTCGAAGTGATATAACTGCTGTCCCGCTGTCCTCAGATAAAAGTTATAAGATACCAAAGCAGCGTTGGAAAAATGGCCGTTTCTTGGACATTTGCCTGTCCAAAGAATTATACATTCCCAAAAAATCCACTCCTTGCATTGCCAAATATCAGATGAAGAGCTAATGCATAACAAGCAATCCCAGCTAGTTCTGCCAGTATCAAATGGTGATAATTGTGAACATAGTCTGAGTAACATGTTCTCTGTTCATATATGTCCAGCATATTCATGTGAGCAGCATGCACCATGGGCTATATCGTGACCTATGGCTAGTAGTGATAATGAGATCCACTGTAGTTCTAGTAATCATCTTGTATAACCATTTGGGCCCTTGACACAACTTGGCCACATCATTGGGATTAATGTACATTTGTTATTTCAGGTGATCATCGGAGCTGCAGAAACATTCAAAGGGAATGCAAGGAGCAGAACAGAAGAAAGATGCCCATGAGATTTGAAGAATGGCAACTTACCAGCATACAGAATGGAGGCCAAAGTTTGATTCCCATGCGGCCTTAACAACATTGAAGATGTTTAATAAAATTGTGCAAGCCACGTGTGTACAATGTCATAGTTATGTCTGGCAAATGTGAATAAATAAACATCCATGCCTTCATTTGTACATTTTCCATTCATGAAAAATGCTCTGACCAGAAGACAAGTGCTCAGAAGAATAAAAGGCCAGAACCAGAAAGCAAACTAGAGTAGTCCATACACAAATGTTATTAGAGAGACATGAAGGGAATACATTTATTAATACCTTGGTAGGTGCAAGCCATGCTTGGCCACTGCATTTTTTTTAAAGAAAGTGGGAGGGCAAAAAAACATGGTACCTTCTCAGTGTGGGATGGAGACTGAAGTGATCATTTGCAGAGAAACTGAGTGGTCGCATCGCCTTAAACACGTTAAAACACATCGTATTCCAAAAATTCACAGAATCAAATAAAAAATCAAAAAATAAAAGCAATCAATGAATACAAAATGAAAATAATCAAATCAAAAATAAAAAGAATAGAAAATCAAAGGAGAAAGTAGTACCTAGGTGCCTACCTACCTACATCCGTGCAATATATCCGTACATCCGTGCAATATATCCGTACATCCGTGCATGTATCCACGATCCATAGGCATAATGCTTTGATTATGACTGACCCTTACAAACCAACGGCAATGAGAGGCATTCAATTTCAACAACTCAATCGAGCCTAATTGCTTACGTCTGCCGACACTACACCACAGCAGTTAGTACTCTCACTTCCTGCCTCCCGGTACATTAATTATGCAAATGCCTATATCCCAACACGAAAGCACCACACAACTTACATTTACCACAAAATAGCATCTGTGGGCTTCCAAACTCAAAACACGAAGTAATCCCTTCTCAAATGAAGGACGCCTCCATGCGTCTCACGGCTACTAAGGGGAAACTACCACTCCCCGAGTCGGCTTAGAAATGTACAAGCTCTTGGACGGGGGAGAACCATGACTCTACAGCTGCCACTCTTTCGGGAGCTTTTTAAACCGCTGCGAAGAAAGACAATGAATACTTTAATTTGTAATGCTTCCTGAAAGATTAGGATGTGCTGCATCAACTGACGAACTATAAAATGTTTATTTATCAAATTTGAATCACTCCCATGCCATATACACAAAAGATATTAACTGAAATTTGCGTGTGAAAATTGTCCAGAACTGTCCAAAACGTTCTCCAAACCTGCTAAGACTTTGGGACAAAATAGACAACCAAACAACCAGAAATATCAGTGTCTTTCGTTTTCACGGCATGCATTGGTTCAGAACGCCACGTATTTGTGACACAAATACTGTTTATGTCACTCGGATACGGAGAATCTCGCAGACCGCCCGCCCCAAAAATTGACTGAATTTAATCCGATTAGCCTACATATATTTTTTATCAATAAGAATTGATAACGAATATTATTTCTTTAATTTTTTTCCGGGATTGGTTTTATCACATTTCAATTTTGAGCCTTTTTGTAGGTCATAGTTCCTCTCTGTGATGTGCTAATTGCATTGACCTATACAAGACTAGACACACTACTCGACTTTTTCAGAACGTGCCACCCGGCAACGCTGTAGAGTGGCAAGCGCATTTCCGCGGCGAACCCTTACCATTGAAATTCCTATACGCTAGGGTTTGTTGCTTCGTGATTCATTGAAGATGACGAAGTCTTGTTCTGCAATCGGGTGCAGGAAGAGGCATGGTGATCCGCCAAGACATGGAGATCACTTATCATTCCACAGGTTGGTATTTTTGCGTGCTTAATTATGTTTAAATGTTATAATTTGAAGTATGCTTCTGCGCCATAATTGTCAACCTGCGACTTTCATACCGTTAAAGTCATAAAGTCATAAGTCATAAAGTGTTCAGGCTTAATAAGAGCCACAGGGGCCCATCTGGGTTAAGCCTATCTAGAAAAGGTACTAGAAATGTACATACTCTCACCCCAATCAATCCCTTATCCAAAGTTCCTAGGTAGCTATATATCCCAGCCTATCTAGCACCATTCACTTGCTATTGCATAATACCCTCAACAATTACAAGCTCGTCCCATCATACCCATTGTGCTACCATAGACAATCTCATCAGTATCACATGCCAAAGGAAGTTGCTGAATCCACTGCTAGGTACACCCTATATATAGTTATAAAGTGTTTAGACTTAATAAGAGACTCACTTGCTATTGCATAATACACTCAACAATTACAAACTCCTCCCATCATACCCACTGTGCTACCATAGACAATCTAATCAGTATCACATCCTGAAGGAAGGTGCTGAATCCACTGCTAGGTACACCCTATGTAAAGTTATAAAGCATTTAGACTTAATAAGAACGTTTTAAGTTCAGAATAGACATGGAGTTGTTTGACAACACTGCTTGTGTTTTGTGCATAGCTGGTGGTATTTGGTGTATAATTTTATTGGTGAGATATCCATTAGATCTTACTGGTATGAACTAATGGGCGCAAAATGACCAAAGCAGTCGGCGTGCCCTAAAGCACAAATCCACAACCACTGGTATGAACTAGGCATTTTATGCTATCATTGCCTGTTAGGTTCAGCTATAAAATTTAATTCTGGATTTTGGAATGTGTGGAAGGAAGGAGCCATGTCTCTGAACAGTTCTAAATTCCTGAATACTTGTCTTTTCCATGTGAAAGATTTAGTTTCAAAATGATAGTCCTCATATTGAGGATGGATAATCAGGCTCCAAGGTGAGGGGTGAATGTGGTAAATCTGATTAGAGCTCTAGGGCACTGTCAGCCAATGCGAGGGTAGGCAAGCTCCGATTAGCTTTGCAGATGAGTGGGACAGGTTCTTTGGCTTCCGGAACTTATATTGGAGGGATGGGCTGCACTTATTTGACAAGAGGTTGCACATGATGAATAGGGAATACAAGTGTGTCCTTCAGGGAAAATAGACTTGGTAGCTGATAGGGTAGAAGAGACAGTGGCATCTCACAGATTTGTAAATTTTGATATGCCTGGCAATATAACCTCACATTTAGCCAACAGGGATAGTTGTAGTTAAAAGATGCAGAGTAGTAATTCATCAAGAAATGAAAGATTCTGAACGTGACACAGCCAAAACAGGTGCATGATGTCCAATGCACTCTCAGTATTTTATGAAAACTTGCTGATTTTCAGTGATATTTCCAATGAAGAACCATATTTTGTTTGCATTAGTGAAGCATGGGTTGGCCAATGGTTTTGCCTCTAGCTCTAGTAGTTTGTGAGTTGTAAAGCACCAATAATTATTAATCAATATGAATTCCGAAGTTCTACATGTGTACATGATTGTTGATGCCACCACAATATACAGCAAATAAATACATATGATTCTGAAAATATTAATTTAACAATGCTTTCTACCTTTTGCAGGTTAATTGAAAGCATACATTTTACTTGCCAAATGTGTTGAAATGTATGACAAATGTCTAAAAGGTTAAGACATCACATATATTATAGTCTTATACTAGCTTGATTTGGATCACTTCAAAAGGTCAGGATATTTGTAGTGGTGCACTCTTTGCTTAGCTTACCTGATCGTGATCTCCTACCTCATGCATCTTTTAAACAAACTGACATTTATTAGACAATAATAGATGAAAACAAATAGTTTTAATCTGAAAGGATATGTTGTCCATCTGTGCTCACAAGCAGTGATAAATTATTTGTGAAATAGGGTGGAAAATACCACTTTCTGAACACTCAATCTACATCCTTCTCCAAGAAGTATCGACATCCCGTTCCTTGATGCATGCTTATGAAGCCGTCATGTCTTCTTTCTAACAGTATCTTGTTTATATGTGCCATGTTCATGCTCTCCATAACAAATGGTGATGCACAAACATTTTGCAACTCAATTTCAGGTAAAGGGATTACCTATAATGTGGTATGGCATTACAATACCAGTTCATAGCATAGGTAATATTCTCCTTATCCTGAATATAGCTCTTCCAAAATTATGAACCTCAAAACAAATGATAAAGGCACAGTCATAAGTACACCTTGGCTCAGATTTCAGTCTGAAAGACATGAAAAGCATTTTAAATGACACTAATTTCATGGCAAATTTTGACATCCTATTGTGCTTGGTTCGACATATCACACCTAATGAAAAACCATTATTTTAACACTGCTCACAAGTCACCCTTCAGTAGCAAGATAAATTTCCAGCTTATGCTACTCAGCTTGTTATGTGGCCAAAGAAACATGGTGACATTAACCATTTTATGTATTCCCCCAGGAGTACTGGGGCCACTGTTGTTCATTGTATTTTTTTAATAGCGTTAACAATTTCCTACACAGTAGTTTTGCAATTCACTGATGTTTTGAAAGTCTACGAGCAATTATAGGACACATTTACAAATGCTGTCAATAGCATGACACAAACCAGGATATAAATCTCGTTTTGTATGTAGGATAGGCGAATATCCCATTGCACCCAGCATATTTCATCAAGTCACACCTCTGCATAAAGTGTTTGGAGTAATAAATATATACATGCATCATACAAAAGCAAAGAAGTTTTCAGACAAAGTTCAATTTCAGAAATAAATTCCTATGCAAATATGTGTGATGAGTTATCATGTAAATAATTTCACATTCCATTCTCAGAAATCACTTTGGCTTTTCATTTCAGATTTCCTCATCATGACCAGAATATGCTTAGGAAATGGAGCAATGCTACGAGACGTCAGGGGGAAAGGCGACGACCATGATCGACCAAAATCGACCCCAACTGCTGCCTGATGGTAGATGAGATGGCCATCCGAAAGGCACAGGTTTACTCTCAGTCGAAAGATAAGTTTGTTGGCCATGTTGATCTGGGTGCGGGCGACATGGAGGAATCAAGGCTGGCGACAAATTCCCTAGTGTTCATGGCCGTTGGTCTGAAAGGTCTGTGGTGCCATCCCGTGGCCTACTTTCTCACGGACCACGTGTCCAGTGAGACTCAAGCAGAACTGGCCAAAACTGTCCTATGTGCACTGAGTGACGCAGGACTGAAGGTGCGTGCGTTCGTAGCCGGTGGGCTCCAAGCCAACCTGGCTATGTTCGGTCACTTGGGAGTCAAGAACCTGCAGCCAAAGCAGCTGCAGCTTCCAATCGACCGGAACTACTTCCATCATCCTGCAACCAAGGCAAAGGTGCATGTCCTCCTGGATGTGGTGCACATGCTGAAGCTCCTACGAAATCTCCTCGGGGAATTCAAGACTCTGCAACTGGATGGTGAAGAAATATCCTGGAAGTATATTCAGGTGAGACGCTTGACAATTTCACAATAGCACAGTGCTGGCAAAGCATATGTGAAGTAATAAGAAAATTATTTTGCTGAAGTAACGTCCTGTATCTCCACACACATGCATGTCATTATCAGTGTTGTTGATGTCCTTTTACCATGGATGAGACTTAATGGATGTGAAACTCGGCTTCTTGACAGTTGAAAACAATGCTCTAATGCTCTCCATATACTTTGAGCCTGCTGAATGTCTGTTGTCAATCTCCTGCAGCCAAGCTAATATAAAGACAAAAGTTAAGTGAAACTACTTGTCACAGGGGCCCTTCTTGGTTGCACTTTGTGGACACCAAAAACTAGTTGCCTGCAAAATTTGTCAATTATCTATTCCAGGAATACTCAAAAGTGACCTGTCGCTCCTTATAATACCTGTATATGCTGCTCTAAAAGATGTTTAGAGAACTGCCAACAATGTAGTCTTATGGCTGGTTCCAAGGTTGAGCTACCCTGTTGGTGAAGAAAGACGATATTAACATTGTCTTAATATGCCCATTGTGTGTATATTTACAGGCATTGTACGACTTGCAACAGAGTGATGGGATTCGGGCGGCCAATAAGCTCTCTCGACTGCACATCCAGTACGAAAAAAAACAAAATGAAGGTTAAGCTCGCTGCTCAGCTGTTCAGCAGCTCGGTGGGCAAAGCTCTGCTGTACCTGGAAGATTCAGGTCACTCTGAGTTCGTCGGAGCTGGAGCGACGGCGCGCTTCGTCCTGCTTATTGATCAGGCTTTTGACTACCTCAACAGCAGCAACCCATACGGAAAGGGCTTCAAAGCTCCTACAACTGCGAACAACTTGGAGTGAGTTCAATTATATTAGCATTAAAGCCCTCAAGCCGTTGCAGATTTTCGTGCCCTTTGTCATGTCGGGAGGTGAGGGGACACCTCGACTCCCCGGACGGCTTAGGGGTTAAGAACCAACCTGGACGATCCGAGTCACTTTCTAATATTTAATGAAAATCGCAATGCTTGAACGACGCGTTCGGCTAATTTCCCACGTATTTTAGCAAGCACCATCCTCCATATCAAAGTTGTCATCAAAGGCATAGCAGCATATTTCTCGTAGTGCATCAAACATGAATGAATTGCCCAACCATAGGATCTGCTCCCATGGGCTCATCAAAAAACTGATGAGCTGAGTTGAAAGGTTCGCAACGAAAAGGCCATAACTTGATGTTTGACTCAGTTTCGTTTTGGATATCATTTAATTTGGCATGAGTGACTAGTTTTCTTGTTGCTAAAATGAAAAGGATGTCATTCACTATGACAAACCGAATGATAAGAAAAAAAACATTCCAGTGCAGGTAGAGTTGTTCTGTCAGCTTCAGACCTCTCAACTCAACTCATCCGTTTTCAGATGAGCCCACGGCAACACGCCCGATGGGCGTGCCAGTATTCTTGGGTATTCGTGGTGTCAGCAATCATACCAGATAAATATTCTCGAATATTGGCGTAGACACATACCATAATCATGTAATTGTTATGTTTGATCGCCAATTGTCCGCAAATAGCGTATGAACAGTACTTTGCGCGTGCGCCTGATGGCCATGCAATCGGTTCACAGTAAAGCCTACGTTACTAGTATTTCATTCTGAGTGTGCTGACATATTGGTATTTCTGTTAGGCTTCGACAGGAGTTCCTGGCCAACTTCAGTTCTACGCTGTTCCGGTTGCAGACAGCATCCGAGGAACCGATATTGCAGACCCGGCGTTTCACTCCGGTCCTGGGTCTCTGCCTCGCGGCGCAAACCGTCATAGACGTCAGTGAGGCCCTGCTGGAGGAGGATGGATTCAGCTACGTCTTGCCGTACAAGATGTCACAAGACCACCTGGAGCTGCTGTTCGGCCGAATCCGACGCATGGGTGGCTACAACAACAACCCAAACGTGGCCCAACTGCAGCACGCCATGCGCAGACTCATGCTGCACAACTTCATATCGCCATCTGCCACTGGGAACTGCACGGCACGGGACGACAGCGACGACGGCCTGCTTCAAATCCGTCGTCGAAAACCGCAACGGCCGGCGCTCAGCGAAGATGAGCCGATGCCGGCGGTAGTGCAGCATCTCCTCACGACGGGGGACACCGGGTCGTCGTCCGTGGACTACTGTGTTGGGTACATTTCCGGCTATGTGTGTCGCAAGCTGTTGGAAACTGGCGCGATCGGGTGCGGTGAGTGCATCGGTGCACTCCTGTGCAACGAGGACGACCCTCCGTCGCATGAAGTGATGGGTCTTGTGAAGGTGCTGGACAATGGTGGGCTGCTCATCCCTTCGGCGTCGACGTACGCGATCGTAGCGTCAGCAGAGCGGCATTTGACGGCGTTAAGGAAGTGTGGTGCTATGGATGGACCGAATCTGTCACTGAGAATTCAGTGTAGTGTTCTGACAAAGTTCATGGCGGAGAGCACCCACGACCTGTTCCCTGGAGTACAGGACCACATGTTTGCACCACGAGTGGGTCAGTGCCATGCCGTGGTGATGGTGAACCAGATCGTAGCAAGGTACTTGCGTGTCCGCCTCTACGCCAATGCGAAAAATGTTACTTTGAGTGGACTGCACAGTGCCCACAAGAGGCACAACTTGTGTAAGCAGGTGCTGTTTGCGCACCAATAGGTTATATTTTCAATGACCTTATTGTTCTTTGACACAATGGGGCAATATAAGATGGACATACAGTATGCCAACATTAAAAGTGCTAAGATCCATGCGAAGTACTGAAACAGCGAATGCAGTGTCACATGCGAAATCATCTAATTTCCTCGTCTGGACGGTTTGGCCCTCGAAGTCTGAAGCCTTGAGTAAATGTATCCGACCCTATCCTGCTCCTTCATCTGTGTATCACGCACACAATGTTAAGCACAATTGTTTTTACCTAGGCCAGTAATCTTCAGAGACATTGTTTATTGTTTCAGTCATCTCTGCATTTCATTAATAACCCCGGAATATTGTCCCCATTTACCGTCAGCAAAGCAATACTGTTCCCGTGGCTCCACTAACCTCCACAAACCTCCACCGGTCGTTCCCGTCGCAAATCCGGTGGAGATTTTTCCTCCACCAACCTCCACCAGTGGAGCAAAAGCTCCGCCAGCCCAGAAGCAGAGTCCAATTGTGATTTTTCAGTTGAGCTCAATCACGGCGCACATGCGCGATATATTTGAGCGTAAACAACGTCCTCCATCATATGAATCTCATCTTCATGCATCAACTGATTACCAGGGAAATTTGATATTACTACTACAACTATGAACAATAATCGAAGTAACAGATGCAGACCACAAAACATGTTTTTTTAGGCTTTTAATCTACGTCATTCGGCCTAAGGGAAGATGTTACTTTACCGGCCGGATTCGCCGCAATTCCCGTGCCCAGAAGTACCGCCGTTCTGGCGCCGACTAAAATCCTACTCGAACCCGATCGACGAGGTCGGGCAAGTTGAGATGAGGAAAAGTCAGCATCGGGTAGAGAAGCGCTCGGGGCCGAGGGAGCTCGGCGGGTCCAGACACTAGATTATATGCTGTACGTTAAGAACGCAGGCCAAACCGCAAAACGGGGGGAGACGATGCTCAACCGAGAGGAAAGAGAGATTGCCTGGTTCATCCCATAGGCGAAAAGGACGTGTGCTCCCCGCAGTCTCAGAGGATACATACGTAGCCAGAAATAAAGACAAATTTGGGACTTTGTAAAGCAAGGCATACTATGTACATTGTGCGATCATCTGGACAAACATTTGAAAGTCAATTTGGACAATTTATGATATATGCGCCAAATGCTTTCTTTTTGTCGCGGAATTCACACTGCTGTCGGCTGATTTATCCACCAAGCTCCACCGGTCGTTCCCGTGGGCCAGTCTCAACCACCCTCAACTAGCCTCCACTGAGTTCCTTCTGGTGGAGCCACGGGAACAGACCCACGATTTCCACGCAAAATCAACAAGTAGGGTTTCCTGGACCGGCCCATTATGCCGCTCCTCGTGCCCTGAGAGCAAATATTTTTGCTCCGGATTGCACCGAATTTATGTCTTTAATAGCTCAGAAAGTTTCAAAACACTGGCTGGGATCATTTTCTAGTCGTGCACCTTCAAACATCGGCCATCCGCCATAGGAATAACATTACGGCGCTAACTCATGCCACTCTCCGCTTGGCGGCGCTAGTGTCGCGAGGTAGGAACGACCGGCCGGGTACCGCGCCAATGGGAGTAGTGTGTCTAGTCTTGTATAGGTCAATGATCTATTCATCCCGTTCAGTCACTATTTACACCATCAATAGTGAAATATTTTAGGTGAAAGATGATTTTCTGAGCTTTTCCCATTGGCGAACATGCATTTGCAAAACAATGAACAATACGGTGCAATACAGTACAATAAAGCACGAGGACAGATGAGCGCTCACACGCCCACGCGTTATCTGTGGTAGGAGCAGTGCATTCAAAGTGATCAAAGCAGCGACACGGTGTTTATTCCGTATTGTTATTCATAAGTGTTGCTGCATTCTTGGTTAGATAGGCATGATATTATGTTCCAAGAGGAGGGTCACAACTAAGGCATACTAAATATTCCTCAACATATAAGGAACCAACATTCGAGGTGTTTGTGATACGCTAATCTAAGAACAGAAGATCTCCTGGTGTGCAAACGGTTCAACTAATTGGAGGGAGAGGCAGGATAATGTTTACAACAATGCGCACAGTTCGGCAGGGCGGAAGGATGTTTGGAGAAATTCGTACACGAGAAACAGGAGAATGTTTGGAACAGCTCATACAGTTTGAGAGGCAAGATATTTGGAGCAGATTGTACAGTCGGAGAGGCAGGAGGATGTTTGGAACAGTTCGTACCGCATGAGAGGCAAGAGAAAGTTTGGAATAGTTCGTACAGGATGAGAGGCAGGGAGATGTTTAGAACAGTTCGTACATGATGACAGGCAGGAGGATGTTTGGAGCAGTACATACGGGACGAGATGCAGGAGGATGCTTGGAGCAGTACACACAGGACGAGATGCAGGAGGATGTTTGGAGCAGTACGTACAGAATGAGATGCAGGAGGATGTTTGGAGCAGTACGTACATGATGAGAGGCAGGATGATGTTTGGAGCAGTTCGTACAGGATGCGATAGATGATATACTAGGTCAACAATGTAACATTACAGTCGAGTTCAATTACATGCGTAGACCAGTCGCCTGCGACCTAAGCTGAACCGCATCGTTTGCAGTTAATGAAAATGATTAGCGGGAAGCATGGGCACGTCAGGATTTTCTTAGGGCATTTTCAGGACATCAGGACAATGTCGTACCAAAATAATAGGTTTTTCATAAAAAATGCTTCGGCACACGAAGCGTGCGGAATATTTCTGAGAAGGGGGGAGGGGGGACTTGGCTGTGCCCCTGGTGAGTAGTCCATGTGGAAAGTCGGCCATTGGGACTTTCGGAAAATCACCGAAAAACCTTTATTTTGAAAAGCTGGTGAATAAAAACTAGATGCTGTTAGCATGAACCTTAGCACCGAGAGGGAATAACAAACACCCATTGTGATTCCCTCTGGAGGATATCTGTCCGTGAAAAGGAACGTGTGACCTTGAGGAAGGCCGGGTTTGGGAGCCGCGGACATCATTAGCACCAGCGGGTCATTACTTTCTCGAAGGTGCAGGACCACAACATTAGAGACGTTGCCGAGATGTTAACAACACTCGCACGCGACACTCGCCACAATCAGACACCTGAAGAGGCGCCGCTGACAGTAGGTGTCGGTAAGGGTGAGAATGTCCCGCCCCGCCTGTCACATCACTCCTTACCCCTGTCCGTCAGGCGGGACGGTACACTCACCTTGGCACTTGTTGGTCCGGCTGCAGCGCGACGAGCTGCACAGATACACCGCACAGCCTTCGGGTGACGTCACCGCACGGGACGACGTCATCAAACTGGGTGACATTCCCGTTGATCAGGTGTGCATGCAACACAATCATTAGGTCCACGTGTGGAGCCATTTGTGTAACGAGAACACCGAACGTCAGGGCCTATTCTAGGCCAAGATCACTGCGGGTAAAGCCTCACTGAGCAAACAATGTGACTGTCTATAGGCATCCTCTAAAAGGTCATTGACAAATATGGACCCGCTGATTTAGTTTATGAGGCCAGAAGACGTTTATTGTCACGGACATAATTGCCTCAGGTTTACATGCAAATTGACCTCGCCGCAGGCCAGAGATACCGCTTCCCCGAAAAATCACAGGGAGCAGTTGTGTTGAACCTCATGGGATGTATTGTCAGTGTCGGTTTATTTCAACTGTCCTAAAAAATATATTGCCTTGAATCTTGCCCACATCTTGCCCACATCTTGCCCTGATTATTGCCCACATCTTGCCTTGAATCTTGCTCACATCTTGCCTTGAATCTTGTCAATATTTAAAGTGACCAAGGCCACTGATTTTAGGCGATCCAAGGTCGTCACTTTTGGGGATGGTGCAAAAGAGGGTTCGAAAAGTGCGGAACGTTTCCGCGCGCTACGGCTATTCACTTTTGTTTCATAGGGCCGATAAATCTTATGGGATTCACAAGAGTTTCATTCACACCCAGCCGGCTCGGGTTAAGCGGCTCGGGTTAAGTTTTTATATCCATGTAAAAAAAATGTGTCCTAACTTCAGCGCCAAAATTTTCCAAACTATATGTTATTATCCGAACTATAATTATACGGGACCAATGACCACTGGTGGTCTAGATATAGCGAGGTGCCGGCTACATTATGTCAAAATAATCGAATATAGCACCAAGGCTATCACTCTTTGTTCACTATCCTTCCACAAATTGAGGTGTTCGGAGGTTGCGTTACGGATTACCGTATATATTAGGGACATAACCTAATCAGTTTTCATTTGTCCCGGGGCATGTAAAAACGATGAAGGAACAGGCAGGCGCTGATATTTGTTTTGTGTTGCCTCAAACATTTTGTGAGAACACGTGAAAATTCGCCAGGGCAAGGGAGATGTTCGTTCCAAAAAGTATACAGCCCGTTAACTTAGCTGCTAATATTAGTTCGCTAGTTGAGTATATATGTATATCACTATGCATCCTAACGTGTTGCGCGCCACGTTACACGTGGCACGTAACACGGCCAATCTCGGCGCACTCACCTATCACCGGCAGATGGCGGCCGACCATTGCATTGGTCTCGACGGACGGTCAGCAGCGCCGACTGGCTTCTCTTCACATTGCTGCCGCTGCCTGCAACCACACCGACGGACCGTCACCACACGACCTGTCACCCTACAGCCTGCCACCTGTCCCTGACAGCCTGTCACAATACGGCCTGTCACCATACGTCCTGTCACCATACGGCCTGTCGCCCTACAGCCTGCCACCTGTCCCTGACAGCCTGTCACCATACGGCCTGTCACCATACAGCCTGCCACCTGTCTCTGACAGCCTGTCAACATACACGATCCGACACACCACCAATCACATGTGCACGATGATGCGCCGGCCACAGGTGGTGGGGAGACCGGCTGCTACCAGCCACCGGCAATTGCCTCTTTAGATGCAGCCGCCTATGTGCTTTGCAGACAAGAACGGGTGCCCATATCCGTCCGCCCGCCTTCTTGCCCCGGCTAGAGTTGCGCCCACCTTCCTGTCCACCCTCCTGTCCACCTTCCTGTCCACCTTCATGTCCACCTTCCTTGCCCACCTTCACCCACCTTCCTGGTCCGATGCAACCCATGGCTGGAGTTGAGCCATCTTGGTTGCGGCAGTCCGTTGTGTTTGTGCATTGTGTGCATATGTTTGTGTGTGTGTGTGTGTGTGTGTGTGTGTGTGTGTGTGTGTGTGTGTGTGTGTGTGTGTGTGTGTGTGTGTGTGTGTGTGTGTATGTGCGTGTGCTTCTCTGTGTGTGTGCGTCTGTGTGTTTTGTGCATTTGGGGTTGTGTCGGGGTGGCCCTTGGTTTGGCTTCAGGTCGGGACCGAGTCTTTAGCGGCGTATGACCGGGCCCGGCGGCCGTCTTGTTGTTTCCCAGCAGTGTGTCCGCCGCACTGCAACGTAGACCACCTGCCACCAGAGCCCGCGGCCATTTGCTGCTGACATAACTGATCTGACTCGAAACATAGTCTTCGGCTGAGTGGCACACCGCGGACAGAACTGATCTGACTCGAAACATAGCCTTCGGCTGCGTAGCACACCGCTGACAGAACTGATCTGACTCGAGGCATAGCCTTCGGGTGGGTGGCACACCGCGGACAGAACTGATCTGACTCGAAACATAGCCTTCGGCTGCGTGGCACACCGCTGACAGAACTGATCTGACTCGAGGCATAGCCTTCTGGTGGGTGACGCACCACGACCACCCGGAATGGCTGCGTATCGCTGAAGCGGTTGTGTTCATTGGGCCCGGTGCGTGGGAACGGTGGTGTGGCCACGCGTGCTACAGGAAACCGAAGCCGAGCTGACAGGCAGGCAGCATTCAGGACCGTCTCATAAGGACGTCGAAGCGCCAGTACACTGTATTTAGTGCGATGTGGGTCTGTGTACAGGGGGTGGAACTTTTCCAAAGTGGTTGGGAGGGTGATGAGAGGGACTCCAGTTGCATCAAATTTGATTCGGTGCAGTTGTGCACACATAGGGTTGGTGCTTTTGTATGGAAACCATTGTGGGATATGAGCCTCAAAATAGAAGGGAAATTCCTCTCCTGTCTGTATGCACCATGGAATCATTTGATATATAAAATTGGGGTCGAAGAGTCACTAATCCCTTGCAAGTGCCCACAGGCCCCTATTATTTTGTTTCCCTGAGGCGAGGGGCGCCAAAGAAAAATCAAACTTTCTCAGGGCGGGGTGCCCCATTGGTAAATCAAAGTGTCCCTGAAGAAGAGCAAAAAGCAAATATCGGCCCCCTCCATCACGCAGTCTTCGATGCACCAATGGCAGGCAATTTTCCCATCTGACAGGGCATCGTGCCTTAAATTGAGATATCATGGTGCCTTTCCGAAGTCTTCGAATGCCCATTCTTTGACGGCTTAAGGTGCCCTTCTTGCTGCAAAGGTTGCCCATTGGACGGTCAGGTTAGGGCTTGTGAATATCATTGATGTCCTTCATAACTAAGAGTGCACATTAACAACGTGAAATACCCTTGCTACTGATCAACGCGTCTCTTGATGGCGCTACGGTGCCTTTCTCGTAAGTCGAGGTGACGTCAGGCGACTTAGATACAACCTCAGCAGGATGCGTTGCCCTCAATCCAGCAGTGCTTTCTGAACCGGATTCCCCTTTGCTAATTAACTTGGGAATATCAGAGATGTTTAATTCTTTAAATATTTTGGTTTTTTTTTTTTTTTTTTTTTTTAATTTATTTTTATTTTTTTTTTTTTTTTTTTTTTTTTGTTTTTTTTATTTTTAAAATTTTTTTTGGTGTTTTGTTAGTTTGTTTTTTTCCCTCCTATTTATTTTTTTTTTTTTTGTTTTGTTTTTTTTTTTTGGTTGTTTGTTCTTTTGGGCGATTTCCCATTATAATCCTTTCACAGCTCAAGGGCCTCGAAATAAAGTGGTAAACATCCCAGAGGCTTTCCTCTTGATGGTGGTCAGTGGCGACCGAAGGGGGTATGGGGGAAATTGCTTCCCCTCCCCATACAGGTGGTGAGCCACAACGAACCGCTAAGGTTGCTCGAAAGAATTGCGCCATCTGTAGAAGCAGTCATGTCATGGTGTCTAAAGGATCTGTCATGGTGTCTGCAGTGTCTATCATGGCGCCCGTAGTATCTGCTATGGTGTTTGTTTTGTTTGTCATGTCCGTTTTGTCTACCATGATGTTTGTGGGAGCTGGTATATTGCATTTAGTGTCTGCACGGTGCTTGTAGTGTCCGTCATGGTGTCTGTAGTGTCTGCCATATAATATGCATTGTCTGCCATGGTCTCTGCCATGATATCTGGCATGGTGTCAGATGCCCATTCCTTGGGTCTCACCGAGAGCGGGGAATCAGCAGATGGCCACTCCTTGGGTCAGAGCGCGGAATCAGCAGATGTCCATTCCTTGGGTCTCACCGAAAGTGGAGAATCAGCAGATGCCCACTCCTTGGGTCTCACTGGGGTAGAGAATCAGTAGATGCCCACTCCTTTGGTCTTACCGGGAGTGGGGAATCAGCAGATGCCCACTCGTTGGGTTTCACCGGGAGCGGAGATGCAGCAGAATCACAACAGGTGAGGCAACACATTCTAATCAAAGTTGGACACGACCAGTTGTTGCACCCTTCTGCCGCGACTCTGCGGTGCATCCTGTGAGGTGCGTCACCGCCACGCTTTCAGACGAACAATTGTCGGCTGTTCGAATCCGAATTGCTTCAGTCCTCGTCCATCTCCCTGAGTCTGCTCCGCTGCCATTAGTCCTATCATTAACACCCTGCCCTCCGCTTCTGTCGCTCAGTCATGGCTTCAGTCCCAGTGTCGCAGTCCGGTCCCTCTGGCTGATTGTCTCATCATTACCACACTGCCCCCGCTCCTGTCCCTTGGCAATGACTTCAGTCCCACTATTGCCACACTGCCCCCACTCCTGTTCCTTAGCCATGGGCTTAGTCCCACCATTCCCATAATGCCCCCACTCATGTTCCTTAGCCATGGGTTCAGTCTCACTATTGGCACACTGCCCCCGCTCCTGTCCCTTAGCTATGGGTTCAGTCCCACCACTGCCACACTGCCTCCGCTCATGTTCCTTAGCCATGGCTTCAGTCCCACTATTGCCACACTGCCCTCGCTCCTGTCCCTTAGCCATGGATTCAGTCCCACCGTTGCTACACTACCCCCGCTCCTGTCCCCTATCCATGGATTCAGTCCCACTATTGCCACACTGCCCCCGCTCCTGTCCCTTAGCCATGGGTTCAGTCTCACCATTGTCACACTGCTCCCGCTCCTGCCCCCGCTCCTGCCCCCTAGCCATGGCTTCAGTCCCACCGTTGCCACACTGCCCCCCACTCCTGTCCCTTAGTCATGGATTCAGTCCCAGTATCGCCGTCCGGTCAGTCTGGCTGTCGAACGGTCAGTAGAATACACATTCCGACTGTTCTCAAATGTCTTCCAACGGAATGTGTTCAAAAGCTTCACCTCTAAGGATCTCTATCTATCCTGCTGGCTGGAACTGCACCCGTGACTGCCTGAGGGTCCCTGTCTGTCCTGCTGTCGCAGAGCTGTCGGTCTCGGCGTGTTCTGTTGGCTGGAGCTGCACCCCCCTCGCTCCACCCGTGACTGCTGTCCCTCGGCGTGTCCTGCCTGTCTCTGCTGTCGCAGAGCTGTCGGTCTCGGCGTGTTCTGTTGGCTGGAGCTGCACCCCTGACTGCCTGAGGGTCCCTGTCTGTCCTGCTGTCGCAGAGCTGTCGGTCTCGGCGTGTTCTGTTGGCTAGAGCTTCACCCCTAAGGGTTCCTGTCTGCTCTGCCGGCTGGAGCTGCACTCTTGTCGGTCCCGGCGTGTTCTGCTGACTGGAGCTCCAATCCTGAGAGTCCCTGTCTGTTATGCTGTCTGCTTGATGCTCAGAAGTGACGCGATTCGATGGATTGCTACACCAATAATCGTGTCTAAAATCGTAGAGTGTCTGCGTTCTTCTACGAGGTAAGCCATTTTGACGTTTGATGATGGCACGTACTGAGCTAGGCATGCAATAATTATTCACTACAAGCGTACATCATTATCTGCAAGAGACACGCGTAAGCGGAACGCAATGCTGAGTTCAAGGTGTAAGCTTTTTCTTTTTCAAGGAAAGCTAGTCCAACGTCTTGCTGGGGTGGCTTTATGGGCCAGGGTCCTATGGCTAAGCAGAGCTTGTTGCGTGAACCCTGACCCAACCTTTCGATCCATTCATTCCAATTTAACAGGATAATTTTGACCGAGAGCTTAACGTGCGGTCAATGCACCGATACGGCCGTCCCCGGAGCTCGTCCGCGGCCTTATCGGGCTAGTTGCCAACTGACCCTCCCTGTCGGGGGTTAAATGCGAGCGTGCGAAGCGACTCGAACTCTGTCTTGCCATGACAAAGGAGACCAATGTAGGCGAGCGCTTTAACCAACCGAGCTACCGGGCCGGCAAATCCGGCTGGTACCGGGTGATAATTCCCACTCCACTTCAGACAGAGCCATTTATATATCGCACTCAGCCGGTCCGGCCGCACCATTACAGAGGAAACACGACCTGAGGCCAATTACACCGTTTGGACTAATATCAGTAAGTGCATGATAACATTGGCGCCTTTGGAGATCACCAGAATAGCACCAAGGTCGTCAGGGTAATACCAGCACGAGGGTCGTCAGGGTAATCCCAACACGAAGGTCGTCAGGGCAACACCAACACTGAGGTCACCATGATAACACTAAGGTCTGGCTGACCCAACGGGGTACAACACAGTTCAGTTCACCCGTACATATGCAAGCATGTGCAACATGGCAAATAACACATTTTGCGTAGCGACAATAACGCACTTTTGGGCTTTGATCCGATGCATGTCTTGGCTGTTTTCTACTACGTGCCAAGTGGAGAGCTAAGACTAACGTGACGCGGCGTGGGTTCGGATGCATGCTCAAAAACACGTCACTGGACGCGACGCGCTCATGGAGCACTTCTGCATCTCGAGCAATACACGGCGACGAGCCCATGGAGCACTTCTGCATCTCGAGCAATACACGGCGACGCGCTCATGGAGCACTTCTGCATCTCGAGCAATACACGGCGACGCGCTCATGGAGCACTTCTGCATCTCGAGCAATACACGGCGACGAGCCCATGGAGCACTTCTGCATCTCGAGCAATACACAGCGACGCGCTCATGGAGCACTTCTGCACCTCGAGCAATACACGGGACGAGCATGAGCCTTAGCACTTCTGCATCTCGAGCAATACATGGAGCACTTCTGCATCTCGAGCAATACACGGCGACGCGCTCATGGAATCATCTCGAGCAATACACGGCGACGAGCCCATGGAGCACTTCTGCATCTCGAGCAATACACAGCGACGCGCTCATGGAGCACTTCTGCACCTCGAGCAATACACGGCGACGCGCTCATGGAGTACGTCTGCATTTTTTTTGCGGAACAGCTTGTGCAAATGCAATGCAATAAAATTGCCTTAAACAAAAGAAAGTGCAATTACAAATCCTAGCTTCGGCTCATGACGGCGGTCATCACCCGCTGTCTAGCGCCATTGCCAACTGATTTCATCCGATGGACGGCATTGAGCAACGGTCAAAAGAAGAACCTTACGTTACGTTACGATGCATTGGACTGCTGAGTCACGCGGGCGTCGCCAGCCTCTCACGCTGATTGGTCGCGGGTGGGCCCGATAACTCCGCCGGCTGTGGGGTTCGAACCCACGATATATGACCAAGAGTTCAACGCCGTACCGAAGGAGCTAACGCAACCGCATCATTAATCAGACAGGTGGATGGTTAGATATCCCAACGACATACTCCATGAATATCAAGCATGTTTACCCCCTCAAAGTATTTGGAGTACTTCAACCAGCAAAAAGGTGTAATCTCAGACCAAAAAGTGAAATGTGTGGACAACCTTCCAGCATCATCCAGCCCACAGAGCCTCATCAACACAATGGAAAAAGGCAAATTCAGTAGATGGGGTGGACTTCATTTGTGGAAATAAATCTTAAAGGCTGACAATATCCAGCTCACAGAGCCTCGAAGACGCAATGAAAATTTGGAAACATGAGTACAAAACAAAGCCATAAAAAGAATGTCAAATTCACTAGATGCAACTGTGTGTGTGAGAAACCATTGATTTCCAAAACTACAACAAAACAAAGTCATAAGCCACAAAAAGTGTCAAAATGAGTGGATGGGTGGACTTGATTTGTTGGGTTACAGTTGAGTTGCCTGCAGCGATTTGTAGTAGGCTGACTTAACGTTGTCAAGAACATCTTTGGAGTAGGTTCTGGTACTGAGGCTTCCTTGGCGAGACTTCAGAACCAGCAAACTCTCCAGAGTGTCGTCGCCAAGGCATGCTCTCTGGCCTGTGCGGTTTTTCCTCACACATGAGAAAACACATTCACAGTGAGCACTCGAATGGGCAACAGTGAGGATTCCACACATCACTTTGGATAGTTCTTTCATAGTCTGCTCACCAGTTTCATCTTTGAGATTCCCAATTGCTAACCAGGTGTCGCCAATGCGATCAGCCACACATGCGGTAATGTCCTCTTGCTGGTGCACTCTGAACTGTTCCAGTATTGTCTGCTTGGAAACATCATGTGGAAGGAGGAAGGGGAATATGACAATCCGGTTGGTGAGGCTCTGTGCGCTGGATGATGCCTGAAGTTTGGTGTCCACAACCTCCACATCCTTCAGCAAGTGATTATCCTCCTGCTTCAGACATAGTCGGAGTTTGAGAAGGAGTGAGTCACACAAGGACCTGAAGTATGCAACAGCTGACAGGAAGAACTCCTCGATGCGCTCCTCCCTGAGGTGGTTGTTCTGTTTGTGGTTGAAGAAGTCTCTGGCTTCATCCCCAATCAGGAGGTCCTTATTGGGGTAAATGTTGTACTGGAGTTTGTACTGTACCTAATGCACTGACTTGCCTTTCAGTGCAGAGGGTTTCACAAATCTCACCATGATGTTCCTGATCAGCTTCACCAAGGATCTGTGCAGGGTGTGGATCTTTGGCTCCTCGGCTTAGTAGGTAACCAAGACATCCTCAAACAGCGTTATGCATACTTATACTCAACATGACAACTCGACATACTCAAAATCACCGACATGAAAAAATCGTATTTTCACCTCGCTGATAAGCGTAATCAGTCTATAAAAATCGTATTGTCGTAGTTTCATGTGTAAAATCGTACAAAGTACGCCAAAAGTGTAAGGGTAAACTGGTCTAGAATATCAACCGCTGGTGCGTTTCACAATAGATCGACCAAATACTTTCAAATTTTACACCCACTAAATTTGTATTTGGACCAAAATTCGTGTACATGGTAGTCTTATGCTCTGAACATGCCTGAACAAGTTTTAGCTCGATCTAACTAACGGCTTCGGAGTTATCCTCCGCCAATATTTTGAGGGCATGCAACAAGGGTATATCTGGCGATAGATATCTCATTGATAATGAAGAGGAAGTGTGACATATTATGTATCTTTAAGAAGAAAAATGAAGAAAGAAAACATATCCGTGCTAAAATATCACCATTTCTCACGTTTGACCTAATCACCCCATGACCTCGTGACCTCGTGACCTTCTGTGACCCCAAGCCCATTGAAATTGATAACTTTGATGGAAAAAATACAAACTGACATGGTTTGGCCGCCATATAACAAAAAATATGTTTGGCATTTAAATATCGCATATTGGCGTCCGATCCCCACAGCTTTCTACGATTTTGCGATTTTCGGGACGGAAGGATTTCGAGTATGTTTACTCCCATAGGATTGGGAACTTATTGATGTACGTCTTATAGTTTGCCTGAATACACTTCACAAAGTACAAGGTCACCCATTACCGATAGGTCATCCATAGGCTTATCCACGTGTGACAACGTAATTTTACTTCTGAACATCTGGTCGTATGGTAATCGAAAAATCTGACCATGTTCAACCTTGCTGGCCTCACAATCAGAAGTACAATTATGCCTTCATTCTACTTGTAGGCATCACTAACATGTACGTACAGTCAAATCCCTAACGTAATGTAAACACACGCCTTTTTGTCACGGTATACATAGCGTGTCCCAGAAAACACGAAAATTTTAACAAGCTTCCTGTGGTTTCATTGTTGACGTTTTCGTCACTCCCTGCATATTGCACATTATTGCACATTACTGCACTGCACTAAGCAGTGCAAAATGGAATAACGATAGGATAGAACAACGAAATCAACGTCAGATGATGATAACTTGTTTTTCCAACTTACACAATTGTAACTCTACAACGCAGCTCCTGTAGTTTCCTTAACAAGAGTTGAACATTTCATGACCACCATAGTGTCGTAGCTTATTTCCGTGTAATGGCGTAATTTTACTTCAGACCATCTGGTGGTTACTTGCAACACGTACTGAATGTCATCAAGCATGACAACGATGCAGTCTGACCATATTCGATCATGCTAACATCACAACAAGAAGTACAATCATACTTTCTTTCCACCTGCAGAGCAACATTTTCATGGACGTACAGTCGAATACCTATTTCAAGCCACTTTGCTGTCACGGTGCACGTAAGCTGTGCCCGGAAACATTATTTTAACAACCTTCATGTGACTTCATTATTCACGTTCTTGGGACACTGCGCATGTGGACATGGCGCATGAGCCACTGCACTGCACAATAATACATATGTTAGGTAACCAAAAGCAGTTCAAACGTCGTCGATTTGGCTTTGATAACCAAATCGGTATGAGCCGCGTCGATTTGGAAGTTCGCCGAAACCGAATTTGGGGGGTGAACATGGAACCTGGGACCGTGGGAACCTCAGCAATTGTCAAAATATTCTCGGAAATTCCGTTAAAAATGGTAAGCATTGTTTCTTGTATTTTGCGCGATGGGTGAAATACCACGTTTTCAGGACGTATGCTGTGATATCTGGTGACTGCAATGCCTAGTAAGGCATCAAATCTGGTAACAAAAGCGTGTCAAACGGCTTGGATTTCCCGGACATGGCTCTTTGAGATAGTACAAAGAAATGAACAGATGATTTTTAGAGGGCAACTGAAAGAACTCATCCTGGCGCATCGCTTTGGTCTAGGATATTTCATATTAATCTGTAAGTTTTTTTTAACAAGTAGGGGACGAGTGGTCTAGGGGTAAGATGCTCGTCTCACAATCGAAAGATTGTGGGTTCGAGTCTCACCTGTCGCTACTCTTCGCCCGCGACCAATCGGCGTGGGAGATTGGCGACGCTATATGACTCAACGGTCGACGTGTCGTAAACCCAATAACCAAATTAACGAGTTAATTTCGAAATAGCATGTGCATTCGGAAAATTGTACGGTTTTGAATATGGCATATTTCAGAGAATTCTCAACAGGTACAGATAGCCAGAAGCCAACGGAACTTATTTTCCTTGATGGAAAGTCCATTTTGAGTTCAAATATCTCTGCGAGATGAAAATTATATATATATATATATATATGTATATATATATATATATATATATATATATATATATATATATATATATATATATATATATATATATATATATATATATATATATATATATATATATAAATATATATATATATATATATATATATATGTATATTTCATTTTTTCCTAGCCTACCAGAGCTCTGAATTTTGTTCGCATCATATTTCCCTTCGGTGTATTCTTTTCATTTCTGACGCTGATTTTGAAAAAAAATAAGAATATCTTTAAAAATCGGAGACAGTAAAAAATATTTGGGAAAATTTCAACTTGGAAATTTCCGACACAAAATCACACCTCAGGTAATGCGGGAATCGCTCACGTGTTCAATGAGACTTACCGATACTTCAGCAACATTTTGTTTTTCGCTTTGTATGGCGACGATAAGGATGGACAATGTGACTCTCACCATTGCCTGTAGCGTTTATGTACATCGAAAAAAAATCGTCACGTTATCTTTCCACCAGGTGTTTTCCAAAACTGAGTCGTACTCTGTTACGGCTCTGTCAAGAATGTTATCGTTTTCTCCCCAATGTCAAACCCTCTGCTGTCCGCCGTCATCAACGCCGGCGCCTTTATCTCCCTCGGAACCACCACCAGGCTGGAGAGTATTGAGCTATGTATGGATGTGGAGTACGGATATATGTACGGAGTACGGATGGTGTGTGTGTGTGTGTGTGTGTGTGTAAATTTGGCCAGCCTGCCACCGTGTGGTGATGTCGGCTGTTTCCGGTAGAGTGGAGATGAATGTGGTGGTGGGTTATGGTGCATGGAACGACGTAGTCGGTGGTAGAAGGAATAGGATAGGTAAGGTTGACTTGTTGGAAGGTGCCGAAGTTAAGGTAGTTTGAAGATAACAGAGTAGAGCTGGGTAGAGGTGTGATGGGCTGTCTTGAAGTTGAGGCTGTAGGTTGTTCTGATGTTGAAGAAGGCGCAGTTGTGAAGAATGTCGAGAAGAGAAGCCAGTCCGGACGGTACTGCTTGGGGTATGGGGTGCAGAGGGGGGGGGGGCATCGCCGTTTGGAGTGAACATTTCAAGAAAAACCTATTTAGACACTTAGGGGAACATGATTTAAAAAAAAAATATATGTATTCGTACACATATATTCTTTTTTTTCATGGCTCCTTTGCTTCCTTTTTTATTCCCCTTCATAGCTGCTCCAATATGTGTGTTGATGAAAGGAAGTGGAAGAACTGTTTGTGTAATGTTGGGTGTTCATCGTTGAGAAGCGTGGTGAGGTTTAGTGGGAGATTGTTTGTGGTGCAGTAGTTTGTGATGTGTTGCCTTTGGTTGTTATACTTGGTGCAGTATATGAGAATATGTTTGATTGTAAGTGTTCGTTGACATGTTGTGCATTGAGGTCGTGGTTAGTTTAAAATGAGGTAGGAGTATGTGAGTGCTGTGTGTCCGATGCGAAGTCTTGTCAGTATCCTTTCTTTGAACCTAGTGTTCTGATTGATGGTGTGCCAGTGTTCGTGTTTTGGATGTATATCGTGGAGTTGTGTTATTGCTCTGTCCCATGTTTGTTGAATGTGTTTGTTGATTGCCTGGTGTATTGTGGGGTAGTAGTCGGATTGTGAGAGTGGGCTGTTTGTGGCTTGCTGTAGTGTTGTGGCTATGTTTGCTTAGGTGTCTGCATGTTCGTTGCCTTGTATGTTTGTGTGGCTTGGTATCCAAAGGAGAATTGGTTGTTGTCGATTGTTTAGTTTGTTATGTATGTTCAGTATTTTGGGAATGAGGGGGTGTTTGGATGCGGTGTAGATTATTATGCTTTGTATTGCTGATTTTGAGTCTGTAGCTATGATGTTGTGTTCAATGTTTGTGTTGTAGATGGTAGAATAGGCCGAATATATTGCATATAGTTATGATGTGTATGTGGATGCTGTGTCCGGCAGACGGGCACGTAGGATGACACGGGGCGGTGCTTGTCTGGTATACAGCACCGCCGCTGAGCCCGTCTGTTGTGTGTGTGATTTGGAGCGGTCAGTGTAGGTGATGTTGTAATTTGTGTCTTGTGATATGAATTGGAGGAAGAGTTGTTGTATTTCTGCATCTGTGTATGTACGTTTTGGTTTGTCTATTAGGAAGTGTGTTGTCGGTGTTTGGTGTTTCCACCATGCAGTTGGTGGTGGGAGTGGTTTTGAGTTGGGTAGTGTGATGTGTAAGGTATCTGCGTGTTGGTGAATGCGGCATCCTATTGTAGTTTTAAATGGTATTTTCTTCATGAGTTGGTGTCTGCGTTTGGATCGAATTTTTAGTGCCTGAATGCATGGGTGTTGTCTAACGAGTTGTGTTTTGTAGTGGTATCTGAGTAGTGCTTCTGTGCGTCGGTGTTTTAGCTCTGGTATGTGGTTGTAAATGTGAAGTGCAGGATAGGGTGAGGTGGTGTATGCTCCTATGGCTATTTTTAGGCATTGGTGTTGGAGTGTGTCGATAATTCTGAGGTTTTATTTAGAGGCATTTTCGAAGAGTGGGGATCCATACTCCATGATTGGCCGAATGATAGATTTGTATAGGGTTAGAAGTTAATTTCGATCTGATCCCCAGTTTGTGCCGGATAGTGCTCGTCAGATGTTTATTCTTTTGGATGCACGTTTGTGAATATTTAGGATGTGTGGCCGGAAGGTGAGTCGTTGATCTAATGTGATGCCCAATAATTTTGTTGTGGTAACAAATGGTATGGGAGTGTGGTCTACTTTTAGTGGTTGTAAGTCCGTAGGTCGTTTGTAGCTAAAATGCATGCATTTGGATTTGTGTGTTGCGATGTGTAGGTTAAGCAAAGCGAGTTTGTGGTGTATATTTGTGAGTGCGTTTTGTAGGATTGTTAATGAGTGTGTTGGGTTTTCGTGTGATGTCCATAGTACGATGTCATCTGCATAGAGTGCAATTTTGACCGGAAAGTTGTCGGAAATGACTGAATTGAGACCGAGAATGAAGAGTAATGGGCTGAGAACTGAGCCTTGCATCAAACCGGTTGTGGGGAATTTAATATCTGAAGTTTGGGTTCCGAATTTTACTTGAAATGAGCGTTTCAGAAGGTAGAAATGGAGGTAGTGTAATAGTCTTCCCTGTATGTCTATGTTGTATAAGTGTTGTAGTATTGCTGTTATGTTTATAGTGTCATATGCTTGTTTAAAGTCCAGGAAGACGGCGGTAGTGGATTGCTTCTTTGCCGCCGCTTCCTGGATATGTGTGATGAGGTAGGTGAGGTTATCTAAACATGATCTTTTAGGGAGAAAGCCTGATTGAATAGGAGATATTAATTTTTGTTTCTGTAGAATGTAGAGAAAGAGTTTTTTTTTCACAAGACGTTCGAAGAGTTTATGAAAACAGCTGGTTAGAGCGATAGGGTGGTAAGAATCGCATAGAGTTGAGCTAGTGTTTGGTTTAGGGATAGGTATAGGAAGAGCGTGTAGCCATGATTGAGGGTAAGTATGTGTTGTCCAGGCAGTGTTGTATGTGTCGAGAAGTGCGTGTAATGCTTGTGTTGGAAGGTGTTTGAGCAATGAGTAGTGTATGTTGTGTGGGCCTACGCTTGTGTTTCCTGTCTGTGTAATTGCTAACTGTGATTTTGTCAGTGTAAACCTAGTGTTGTAGAGGTGTGGGCGTGTGTGTCTAAGTGGAGGTGGGGGGTTATGCAGGAGTGTGGATGACCTGAGGTGATAGGTGTGTGTGCGGAAATGTTTGCGATTGTTTGTGGGTCTGTGATGATGTTGTTGTTGTGTTTGAGCATGATGGCTTTTATTGGGGTTCTTTTTCGGTTTTGGAATGTTCTCAGAAGTGTCCAAATTTCGCCGAGAGGAGTGAATCTATTAAATTGATTACAGAATGTATTCCAAAAGTTCTTTTTAGCGTTTTTGATGGTTCGTTTACAGAGTGCTTTGTGTTGCTTGTATATTGTGAGTGTTTCTGGTGTGCGGTGTCTTTCATATCTGTGTCGTGCATGGTTCCTTGTGCGGATTGCCCGGTGGCACTCGTCTTTCCACCAGGGAGCCGCGCGAGGTTTGTGTTGGTGGCGTGGTTTTGTTTGTGGTATGTGCTTGTGTGCTGTAGTGAAGAGAATGTCGGCGAATTGTTCTGGTGAGAGTTGAGGGTTGTGGGCTGTTTGTGCGGCTAGGGACTCTGAGAAGGGTGTCCAGGATGCTTTTTTAAAATTCCATCGGCCAGGAGGGGAATTGGGTGGGCTGGTGGTCGGGATTTGGTTGAAGGTAATGGTTATGGGTGCGTGGTCGCTGAAGTGAGGATCGGAATCGGCTGTCCAGGATAAGGAGAGAGCTACGCGCGAGTATGCAAGGGTTATGTCTGGGGTCGTGGGAAGAAGAGCGGAGGAAATAGGGACAAGGTAGGTTGGTGACCCAGTATTGAGTACTGTGAGGTTGTGATGGTTGGCTAGTGTGATGAGTGTGAGTGCCCTGTGATCAGGATGTGTTGTGCGAGTGTCCCATAGTGAGTGGTGTGAGTTGAAATATCCGGTGAGTATGACTGGGGTGTGGATTTGGTCAAGTCAAATTGGTAAGAATCGTTGGGTTTGAAGTGTGTTTCTTGAATGCATAGTGCTGTGTGGTTTGTTTGAATTCGTGCCAGTGTCTAATGAGGCCGTGTGTGTTCCATTGAAGTATGGTGTTCACTGTCGGTGTGTGTTGGCTCGTGTGAGTGGTTTCTTAAGTGAGTGTTGCCTTTTGGTGCTACTTTTAGCTGGTCTTTTTGGCTGTCTGCAGTAGGAAGATGTCAAACGTAGGGGTGTTGTGATTTCTGAGTCAGTGGAGTATTGGTCTGTGCCTGAGTGGTCTTCGGTTCCTGTCGTGCCCTGGTCTACAGTGTGAGGTGGGTGCGGTGCCGATGCGTCGGATGCAGGCGATGTTTGTGGTGATGGTGAGGATGTTGGTTGATAGCTCAGTGGTGGTGGGGGTTGTGAGGGTGGGGTGGGTGCCGGTTGGCGTGCTGGCAGTGGTGGCGGTGGTTGTTCTGCTGGGCGGTAGGTTGCGGTGATTGCTGGTGTTGGGGGTCGTGTCTTGCGAGCGGTGGTGTTGGTGGGTTTTGATGTGTGCTGTGGTTGTGTTTGATCCGTTTGTGTGCCAGCGTTCATGGTGTGTTTTTGCTTGGTAGGAGTGGGTGTTGGCAGAGCCGGGTATTCTGCGTGTGTTGGTGGCGGTGGTGTTTGTCGCTGTATGCCCAGCTCTGTGCGGCGAGCCGGCCACGCCGACTGCGGGTCAGACATCCACGCCCTGGCCCGGGGCAAGGACCAGCCCTCTAGGTGGACTAGGCGCAGGATGTCGCGCTCCATTGTCCACGTAGGGCACGTCCTGTTCCAGGCTACGTGGCTGCCCCCGCAGGCGGCGCAGCACAGCTCGTCGCTGGTGCATGAGTCTGTGCTGTGTTGTTGTGAGCACCTGGCACATGTGTCGGAGGTGGCACGGTACCCCCCCCCCCCCTTGGAATGACCATAGTGGCACTTTTGGCAGCGCCGTGGGAGGGGTGCGCGTGGCTTGACTCACCGGGTACATCACCTATGTAGGTGATGTACCCGGCGTGGATCTGTGTTGGGGGTGTACGGGTGTTGAAGGTGAGGATGATGATGTGGGATGCTGTGTGTCCTGGTCTGGGGGGGTGGCCTGAAAGCCGCGGAGACGCCCTGGTCCTCCAGCTTGAGGGCCAGGTCCCCCGACGACATACAGGCCAGCTCGGATGCTATAATGGTGCCCTGGGATGTGTTCAGGTGAGATGCAGGTGTAGTGCAGACTGGTGTGTGGTGTATGTAGTGGATGGTCGGAAGAATCCGGCCATCGATGTTGTCATTTGCCTGGATAAGGAGCGCCCCCGATCTGATTTGTTTGGAGTGTAGGGGGCGCTCCCGTGTGCTTGGTGAGTCATCCTCCACCAGCCAGGGGTCCAAGGAGCCCATAGGCTTCCCGTCGCCCCGGCGGCAGAGAAAGAACTCACCAGTGGGTGTTGCAGTGGTGTTCATGGTGGGTGTTGCTTGTATATGTGTTGTACGTGTTAATGTTGCGTGTGTTGTTGAGAAGAGAGTGAACAGGTGTCAGGTGTGTGTTACAAGGTGAGCAGTACGGTACAGGTTACAGGCGGAGGGTCCGGAAGGGCGTGAAGAAAGCCCGACAGGTTGTAAAAGTAGGGCAGATAAAGTAGAAGAAAACACAAAGAAATCGGAAACTGTGCTTGAAGGGAGCACGTTTAGAAAGAGAAGAAAAGATCGTGCAGAAGGCACCAGAGGGAAAACCGGGAGTGGGTTGGGGGAGTCCCGGAGCGGGAAGGATGGCAGCACCGCCGGACTGACCGTAAGTTGTAGAAGAGGACGTCACAGAAGCGTGGAAGAAGGTAGCACGTAGCTGAAGATGAAGGTCTAGATGAAGTCGAAGCCTTGGGAGGTCTTGGAGGGTATATGAAGTCGTAGGAGAGAAGAGGCAAGAGGCAAGGAGTAACGGAAGGTGCGAGGTTCAGTGTAAGGATGGAGAGCTGGAGTCTGGGGGTGTTGTGGTGTGTAGTTATGTGTGTGTATGTGTATGGTGTGTTGATGGCAGTTGGCTGACGGCGGCAAGTCGGTCGGTCTCTTGCGGTCGACTGTCGACGAAGCGAGGGCACTTGAACGAAATCCAAGATGACGTTGAGTTGGGAGTTGGCGGCAGACATGCGAGTTTTCAGTAGACGTTGAAACAGGATGTGCGAATTAAAAGCTCTGATGCTTGCTTCGTGCTTGCTTGCCCATCTTGTACGGATGGGGTGGGAGGGAAGACATGGGCAACTCCTATGGGCCATTAACATTGCCAGCCACCGACGTTCCGTCGACTTTGTCTCACAGATGCGACAAATGCGACAATACCTTGGAAGTGTTGATATGACTGATTGTGGCGGGCTTGGTGTGATGAAAGCAAGGGAGGTGGTCACCGTTGAACTTGAAGGAACTGACTCCAGGCTTCCCTTCGGTGGGCTCAAAACTCCCAATGCTCAAAGGTCCGAACTGTTTATAATATCGAATCGGTCAAAAGCGCTCAAAATTCCCAATGCTCGAAAGACTCATGTATAATCCAAAGTCGGCCAAACACGCATAAAATATTAAATGTCCAAAATACCAACTCTTGATTGTATATACGCATGAGTAGGTCCCCCCCCTCCCCCCAACCGCCTTTGGGGAAGCATAGTATATATGGTCGCAGGCATGGAAATGGTAAGCATCATTCCCATTCAGCAATTGATGTAAAATGAACATAGGAAATATACTGCAAGATTCAAGGCCATATCTTGCCTACTTTATGATGTTTTTCTTCACATCCGGCAGGGGCCGTTAAACGCCTCTCCGGGCCCGCTCCGGGGGGGGGGGGGTTCCAGGCGGGCCTCTCCGGGCCCGCTCCGGGCGGGCCTCCGGGCGGGCCTCCGGACGGCCTCCGGTCGGGCCTCAGGGCGGGCCTCCGGGCGGGCCTCCGGACGGCCTCCGGGCGGGCCTCCGGGCGGGCCTCCGGGCGGGCCTCCGGGCGGGCCTCCGGGCGGGCCTCCGGGCGGGCCTCCGGGCGGGCCTCCGGGCGGGCCTCCGGGCGGGCCTCCGGTCGGGCCTCCGGGCGGGCCTCCGGGCGGGCCTCCGGGCGGGCCTCCGGGCGGGTCTCCGAGTGGGCTCCGGGCGGATCTCCGGGCGGGCTCCCAGAGGGCCTCTTTGGGCCCACCAGGACAAAGGAATCAAATTGCTCAAGATGGCATCAAGTACCTCATCTTCAAGATCATAATAAGATCTAAATGACGGGGTCAGGCAGACTCGCTGTCCCACGGGACAGAAAGCTGCTCCATGATATGAAATATCTCAACCCGGACCAGTCTGCCTAGAAAGAATCAAATATGTCAATGGGGACTCCATATATAATGGAGGCTTCCCAGACCATTTCGGTACATCTTCCCTCATGTATTTTAGGCTATAAGGCATCTCTATGTGTCTGTGAGGATGTGTCTCTCTATCTCCATGTGTCTGTGAGGTTATATTCTTAGCTTGGCCGCTATGCAATGGTGAATAGGTAGATGTTTACATCCGGTAGCCACTTGCCATCATTAAGTAGACGTTGTTAGAACACGGTAGCCGATACTCGATACTGCTTGCATCTGTTAGCCTAAATATACATCCCGATAAGCACCTGAAAGGTATTTTTGTCAGCATAAACGACACATGTGCACACATCGATTCATTCCTTCCAGCCGACGCTTTAGACTGACACCAGTGCTGACGGAGTATGTCCTGGACGTGGTTCGGTAACGATCTACCAATCCCGACACGGCGCCGCCTGGCGCTGGCGTCCACCCAATACTTGATACCTGTCCCGGGGAGAGTCTCATTTTGTTTGCACAATGTTCCCTACGCTGTGGTTGTGTGCTGCAAACATTTACCCGTGCCGTGGAGTTCTCTCAGTCTGGGTGAAGTTCTTTCAGTCTGGAACATTTTGCTCCCTCGGGAAAAGGCACTGAAGGTCACCAAAATAATGTATTATGCACTCCCATTTAAGATACTTCGCGTCTCTATTTGTGGAGGACGGCGACGGATCGCCAGCTGCCACAGTGTACCGATGGGACCACAGACAGCCAGCTGCCACAGTGTACCGATGGGAGAAGGCTATGGATTGTCACCTGCAAGTGTGTGCCGATGGGACCACAGACAGCCAACTGCCACAGTGTGCCGATGGGACCACAGACAGCCAGCTGCCGCAGTGTGCCGATGGGACCACAGACAGCCAGCTGCCGCAGTGTGCCGATGGGAACCACGGACAGCCAGCTGCCGCAGTGTGCCGATGGGACCACAGACAGCCAACTGCCACAGTGTGCCGATGGGACCACAGACAGCCAGCTGCCGCAGTGTGCCGATGGGACCACAGACAGCCAACTACCACAGTGTGCCGATGGGACCACAGACAGCCAGCTGCCGCAGTGTGCCGATGGGACCAAGACAGCCACCCAGTGGCCATGGGACCACAGACAGCCAGCTGCCACAGTGTGCCGATGGGACCACAGACAGCCAGCTGCCACAGTGTGCCGATGGGACCACAGACAGCCAGCTGCCACAGTGTGCCGATGGGACCACAGACAGCCAGCTGCCACAGTGTGCCGATGGGACCACAGACAGCCAGCTGCCACAGTGTGCCGATGGGACCACAGACAGCCAGCTGCCACAGTGTGCCGATGGGACCACAGACAGCCAGCTGCCGCAGTGTGCCGATGGGACCACAGACAGCCAGCTGCCACAGTGTGCCGATGGGACCACAGACAGCCAGCTGCCACAGTGTGCCGATGGGACCACAGACAGCCAGCTGCCACAGTGTGCCGATGGGACCACAGACAGCCAGCTGCCGCAGTGTGCCGATGGGACCACAGACAGCCAACTGCCACAGTGTGCCGATGGGACCACAGACAGCCAGCTGCCACAGTGTGCCGATGGGACCACAGACAGCCAGCTGCCGCAGTGTGCCGATGGGACCACAGACAGCCAGCTGCCACAGTGTGCCGATGGGACCACAGACAGCCAACTACCACAGTGTACCGATGGGACCACAGACAGCCAGCTGCCGCAGTGTGCCGATGGAATCACAGATAGCCAGCTGCCACAGTGTGCCGATGGGACCACAGACAGCCAACTACCCAGTGTACCGATGGGACCACAGACAGCCAGCTGCCACAGTGTGCCGATGGGACCACAGACAGCCAGCTGCCGCAGTGTGCCGATGGGACCACAGACAGCCAGCTGCCACAGTGTGCCGATGGGACCACAGACAGCCAGCTGCCACAGTGTGCCGATGGGACCACAGACAGCCAGCTGCCGCAGTGTGCCGATGGGACCACAGACAGCCAGCTGCCGCAGTGTGCCGATGGGACCACAGACAGCCAGCTGCCGCAGTGTGCCGATGGGACCACAGACAGCCAGCTGCCGCAGTGTGCCGATGGGACCCGCCGTATCAGTGAAGCACTTCTATGCTCACTGAGCGAAGTGATCGCATGACAGACAGGATGACCGCTGCTGCAACACGTGCAGACCTGCGCACAGCACCTTTCTGCTCTCATAAACCTTGGAAAGCGAACATGTCATGAAGCTAGCGGCTATAGGATACGCAACAGAATTTTCGTGTAAAGGTGTCCAAGGCAATTCACCCAAAGAAGTAACATAGAAGGAAGCAGGGAATCGAATAGCATATTTAGCGGAAGAGTGCCCTCACACCACAGTGATGGAAACATTGTGTAATTTCGTGGGATAATATCGATTTAGCTCAGAAAATTCTTCATGTTCGCGCTGATTTGTGGAGCGGTTGTAGAGCAGGCATGTCAACGCTGCCTAGCCAGTGCGCACAACTGACAGGTACACGAACTTCGAAGGCCAAATCGGCGTGAACATGATGGCTGTGGCTGACCCCAGCAAGTCGGCAGGTAGTTGTTCGCTGTTGCAACACACGCTCCTCTGCAGGCACAACGCCAGAGAGATGAGGACACCTGAATCTTGGAATAGTGAGTGCTAAATAAAATACCGTTTTTGGTGAATGCTGGAACATGTACAACCATAGCAGTGGTGGACTTTTGTGATGACCTTTACGACAAGCCACTAAACAATAATAGCCCTTGTAAAGTGCATTAATGTGCCCGGGTGTGTGCTACAATTCACCAAGCTCATCTGCCGGTTCGCCAATGCTTATTGTGTCAGCTGGGCCAGCACCGAGCGCAGACGCAGACCTTGGGGCAGAGCCTGCCTCTTTCCGCTGCCCCAGCTGCTCACTCCCGTCTGAAGGCCAGTCACACCTGACGATTCACGGTCAATACGAGAAGAGCTCAAGTAACACCGGGCCGTAATTCTGATAAAATAACGCGTAAGAATAGCTCATTACAACCTGCATTTCAATGAACTGTTTCTACAATAAGCCATTTCCCTCATTCACAATGTTTTTGTTTTTTTGCAGGCTGACAGTTCATGCTGTCGGTTTTGACCAGCTTAGAACCGTGAGTTCAGTATATCCGAGATGTAGGAAATTCCTCCGTCCTCTTTTGTCCTCATTTCCTCCAAGAAAATTGCGGACAGTTTGTGCTTCTTTGTGCCCTTAAATCATGATTGTATTATCAAATACTATCCTTCCAGTTTCCATTTCCTTCCGCAATAAATACAGGAGCGCCTATGGGCGGGCATGTCCATTTTAGAATCAACAGCTTTAGCACTCATGATTGTCGACAAAGAAGAACTTAAGTTGGCCTTCACTGTCCAGGAAAGACTTCAGAAGATAAAAATGGTGAAACTGTATTTCGACGTTTCGACCTCAGGTCATTGTCGGGGGCACACACTCGTTGCCATCGGTGGCCATCGGAGAGCGGTGCCTTGGAAGCGTCGGAGTACAGCTTCACCATCTCACTCACCTTAAGTTTGTCCTGTACATTGAAGATTAGTTTAAGTTCTTATCTGTCTACAATCATAAATTATAACCAGAAAATACGGGTCGTTCTTAACGAAGTACTGCTGGTCGTAGCACTGCTGGGCTGTTCGAATAACTTATGTACAGCTGCTGCCCTGGGCAGCAGCTTTCGGGCCCCATGCATTCACAATCACACCTTGCCATGCAATGTGCCCATACTATGTGAATATATAACATCAACTGTGTTCATTCTTTGGTGTACAATTATTCATAGGCTCAGTCAAAAGCCAGGCCTGGGCCCGGAAAATCCTCCCATGGCCGTGGAAACGCTCCATGTCCCTTTGTAAAGTTCCTACAGCTTTGTTCGAAGTTTCGTAGAATCAACACGTAGCCCTATCAATGCTGGCCTTCATTTGATTGGCATACAGGCCATGACGTACTTGCTCGTTGCCAAGTGGCGTTTGATCGTGCCAACTCCAGCCTCTTCGGGAGTGGAAGGATCTCGTTCCAAGCGCTATGTCGATGGGATATAAAAATAGGGTCACACATTTTTCCTTGGGTATCTGTAATACATCGCTGTATCCGTTATGCATGCAAATAATTGTGGCGAAATATTGTTCTCATTTTTGTTTCCACAAAGTCTAACATGTGACCTCTACCGTTAATTTCAAAGACGCTGCACATACGGGTGCAGCTAAGATTACATAGGTACTCGCCGTTGCTTTTGGTCGCCTGCAAATATGTTGGCCGCTTCTGAACAAAGCAGAATTTATGTGCCTTGTTTGCGTCAGTCATAGGGTATTCGCTGGCAAGTCAAACGTGGCATTTCATTGCAGCATATTAGTGATAGATAAAGCGATGGGTTGCAAGGTAGACGATGGTCAAGCGGTGGAGTAAGATGAATACAAAATGTTAACATACATTTTCTTACGTGATTGAATAATTCTTGCAGAAATAGCAAGTCGGTGAGTGAACCTTTGCCCAAGTAAATGCCATTTTACTGCTTTCGAAACAATGTGTGGCGCGGCACAAATGGCAAATGGCTGTCCTGTTGCACAGCGTCATATGAAGTCTTCGCCCTGCTTCTGTTCTGATTCGTGGCAAGACGATCGTGTCGGCTTGTCTAATTTCGTGATGGTGTGTGTCGCACGTCAGGCGCCCCATTGTCGAAGCTTCGTGATGGTGTGTATCGCGCGTAAGTCCCCGTATTGTCGAGGCTTCGTGCTGGTTTGTGTCGCGCGTCAGGGGCCCTATTGTCGAGGCTTCGTGGTGGTGTGGGTCGTGTGTGTGTGTGTGTGTGTGTGTGTGTGTGTGTGTGTGTGTGTGTGTGTGTGTGTGTGTGTGTGTGTGTGAGTTTGGCCAGCCTGCCACCGTGTGGTGATGTCGGCTGTGAGTCAGGCGCCCTATTGTCGAGGCTCCGTGATGGTGCGCGCGCGTGTCAGGTACCCTATTGTCGAGGCTTCGTGATGGTTTGTGTCGCGCGTCAGGGGCCCTATTGTCGAGGCTCCGTGATGATGCGCGCGTATCAGGTACCCTATTGTCGAGGCTTCGTGGTGGTGTGTGTCGCGCGTCAGGTACACTATTGTCGAGGCTTCGTGGTGGTGGGCGCGCGTGTCAGGTACCCTATTGTCGAGGCTTCGTGATAGTTTGTGTCGCGCGTCAGGGGCCCTATTGTCGAAGCTTCGTGGTGGTGCGCGCGCGTGTCAGTTACCCTATTGTCGAGGCTTCGTGGTGGTGTGGGTCGTGAGTCAGGCACCCTATTGTCGAGGCTCCGTGATGGTTTGTGTCGCGCGTCAGGGGCCCTATTGTCGAGGTGAGTGTTCCCGGCGTCCCCAGGGTAAGCACGTTGTGAGGTGAGCACAGCCTGTACCAAAGGGCGATTTGAGTTGCGTTGTGCCATCCAAGCTCATCCACCACTGGCAAAATGGGTCCAAACCTCCTCGTTCCACTAACTACTCGGGTGTAAAAGGTGGATACGCTTCTGCATCCGATGCAGCAGAATCGCACCACACGTGCCATACACAGACAGGTAAGATCGTTAGGTGGACAATGACGTAGCTAGTGCTTGTGCAATGTGATCTATGGCATATTTAGATAAGACATGCTTCGCATGATTCGTCGCCATTAGCACACATGAGCATTGTGAATGATGATATCGATGTGGGCATGAAAGTCGAAACGAAGACCAATGATAACGCCGAGGTCGGTAATTAAGTGCCAGGTCGCTTCGGTTGGGTGCCGCCTTGTAACGAAGTCAACTTTGGACCTTTCTCTCGGAATGCATTTGGCTGCCATGTATGCTGGTATCTGGGCTCAGAAGTCAGAGCGGATCCCAGACATCCGGCCGGCGCGCTGACGTCAGCCTCTGACGCGTCGTCCGGCTCGGCAGTCGCCCAATGTTCTGCCAAGTCAACTACCGTTCTGACCGCGTGCACGGCCGACCGGCGGATGCTGTGTCATTGCACCATTACACAGTCAGAAGTCATTGTGGCACCCGTGTCACCATTGTACATACCATGTGGCAGATGTAGAACATGGGGCTGGTCCGAGTGTGACGACCAACTTTGGTCGAAGCGCCCTTAAACTCAAATAACTAACTAAGGAGTGTGACGACCGGACCCCTCGCTTCGCGGTGTGGTGCAATGCTGGAATACTTTCGCAATACTAGTGGTGAAAAACCAGCTAGAAGATTGAGACAGCTTCTGGCGCTATTTTTTTAATAAATATATATTTGGCCGGAATTCTTGCTGGAGTGGCTTGGTGGACGTTTTATTCATATTCATCGAAAATAGTCTGGTCAGTTTTAGCAACAATTTAAGGATTGTTGGAACATATACAATGTGTAATTTGAGTAGGGTTGGATTTACCGGCAGCGACCTTTTGAGTTTGCTGCCGGCAGAAAAAGACTGCCGCTTTGACTGCCCGCCTGCATTAACTTCCCATACGAGTTGCAGGTAAAACGGCAGGGCAGCCACTCAGCAGTCTCGACTGCGGCGCTTCTGGCTACGGCGCTTCTAACTTTTGCGCCGTTGGAATAATTCGATGGAAACCGAACCATTCACTCATGTGATGTTCTTAAACACTATTGAGGGAACCTGTTGGTTTCAAATCCAATGGTGGCGGAAATCATGTCAGGTACATCGCCTATCGTTTCGAATATGACAACTTGCCTGTAACTTTGGCGCTGGGGCCCATTAACGTTCAGGGAATGACTTGGCGCCCCGCCATACCGTGAATGGCAGGCGGTCGGCGGCGGGCCGCGGGCGACCACGCCGGCTGCTCACCGTCCATGGTGGATGAAGGTCAGAAAATAGTTCCAGAAAACAAAGCGCAAGATAACAATATGCACAATATATCACTGTGAGTGGCAATCAAATTGACATCTGAAGGCAGGCTAACTTTAACGAAAGCACTTCGAATCATATTTTATGGAGACAGATTCTCATAAATTTTAGCTATATTCTTCGCGCACACAATAGTGGGCATCCGGGCGCGCTTGTTGCGGTCGCATATTTCATAGTTCTTTAATGACATCCGGAACCTACCTGTTTTCATTCTTTCCTGGAGATCCCTCGACGTCCGCATCAAGGTTGCGTCTCACGCCTAACGAGGTGGTATATTTGTGATGTGAAGCATTCGGGCACTGGGAGCTGCAACCTGGATACTCAGCAGAGGGCAACGTGTGGTAGGCGGATACCAAGCCGAGACAAAGAAGCAGAATCGTTCATCGCGAGTGAGCGATAGTAAGTAGCCGCCAACGCAGATCATAACCGAGCATCGGGAAAAAGGGTTCGAGGAGCGAAATGCGGTTGGCTCATGGAAGCATGCAGGAACGACGATGCCAATGTCTCCCATGAGTGTAGACTGTTGGTAACTTCATCAGACCTTGGGCCCGCAGGACCATCCTGCAGGAAAAATATATCAACCGACAATTCATGAGCATCATATCAAGGCTCCTGGCCTGGGATGGCCAAGAAACATGCGGGATCCGTCCCCCTACTGGGTTTGTGGATTTTCGTGAGCTATGCGAGTCACCTGTCACGACCAATCAGTGCCTGGTCTGATGCTTCCAGGCAATGCTATCACGTTGCCTGGGTGGGGGTCTCCTGAATGCTTGGGCTTTCCGTGAGCTCATAGGGGCTTCCTGTCATTACTTCCAGGCTTTCTGATTTAGGGTCTCCAGATAGCACACTTGGGCCTCCACCGACGTCTGGGCATTTCCGCGAGCTATGCGTGCTGTGAAAGGTTTATCGAGGCATTGAAACAGGGTGTTATATTTGCATCGGATTTACAACATATACATGTTTTAGAATGTATAAACACCACACGCGCGCAACATAGCCACTTCGGCAGCTCAGTTGATTAGAGCGCCTGCCTGCACTGGTCTCCCCTGTCCTGGCAAGCCAGGGGTCGGGTCGCTTCGCGCGCTCGCATTTAGCCTCCGACTGGGAGGGTCAGCTGGCAACTGGCCCGATAAGGCCGAGGACGAGCTACCCGGGCGGCCGTGTCGGTGCATTGACGGCACGTTAAACTCCCGGTAAAAATTTTGCCGTTGAACTGGAATTAATGGATTGGGTGGTGGGGCCATGGTTAACGCAACAAGCTGTGCTTAGCAACAGAACCCTGGTTCATAAAGCCACCCCAGCAAGAATTCGGACTAAATGTCTTTAAAAACATTCCATAATCGCGGTGTGGGAATATTCGCGAACATGCGCGTGGGATTTGTTGCACGTTGAAGGGTTGTCTGTGTGTACCTGCATGTGTCACACAATGTATCCACGCCATCACTCAAGAAAACAAACATTACCTTAGATATAATCCTATACGCACTCAAAACTTGAAGGACTTGGAAGGCCGGGGATCCCAAGACTCAAAAGACGTTCAAGTGCAAATATATTATTCAAACATAATTATAAGAGAACAACACAACACTGCCTTGCTAAGGGTGGGCTATGGGAAGAAGTAGCTTCTTTCCTTTGGTGAGCCGGTGAGTGTAAAACATGTCCTTTCAGATTTAGACATTTGTTTTAACAGAGCGGATAGCAAGGATGCTGAATGCCTTCTTGGCACGGTTCACAGCGTTGTAAACATATCACGTCTCTCGAGCCCGTGCAGTGAATACAACCCGGAGGCTGCAGACGTCTGCACCGTGCTTGACATGCCCAATGGAAAATGGAAGCCCTTGAGCCGAATAATGTGGACGTCATTCTCCTCTGGTATTTCTCACTCCCCTCATGCCGTTCCCATGCCATATATTATTTATATCAAGCTATCTCTTCCCTGCCTCCTCTGTCTCTCTGTCTCTCTCTCTTCCCCTCTTTTGTTTTTCTCACTCTTCGCATGCCTTTCCCTTTCGATACCTTCTTACCCATTTAGCTATATTTTTCCTGAATCCCCTCTCTATCCCCATCTATCCCTCCTCCCCTCCAAAATGATTGGGGGCTCATCCAGGTTCAGGGGAGTGGAGGGGGTCAGCCCTCCCGAAGGTATATAAAGTTCCACCCCTGCCGCTACATAGAGGTCAGAAGGGCATAGTTTCAAGGTTATAATTTAAACTTAATGGCTCAGCTGCTTGGATACATAATTTTGTATGGTATGAGTGGTAGCACCACTGTATTGAGGCGCCAAGAAGTTATAAACAAGCAGGAACACCGACATTTAGTATTTATGGAATGAAATTGAAATTAACAACGCAGTAGTTTGATTTATATGCGAATCATTGTCGGTAAATTATGCCCATGTTAGGGAGAGCGCTAGCCAGATTTGAAACTTATTATTTACATCTACCACTACAGGAACGCCTATACAGAAACAATGTAGCACTTTGCTACGATGTCATTTACCATGACCATTTACCCGACGACCATTGCCATTTACCATCACATGTCCAATATTTGTGGCACCACGTATGATTCAAGGTCGTTCACATTTGCACTCTGGCTTAATCCCGACCCTGTTAGGTATCTGCCTATAAGGTTGAAGACATAGCCAACATTAACACTATGTAAAATACATCACTTGGAAAAGTTAAGTTATCCAAGGCCTTGAAATGACCTTCACATGTGCTTTGTTGCTAATCGATGCACTGTGTATAACTTCCAACCCAATCCAATCAAACATGTGCAATGCATTACCAGCAGGAGACAATACCCACGAGAAGTCGCATGGCCAAGCTTTCTTGTCCAGCTTTACTCGTTGTGGCCTGACCGGTAAGGTCAACCTCTACTGCTTGCTGTGGCCTGACCGGTAAGGTCAACCTCCACTGCTTGCTGTGACCTGATCGGTAAGATCAACCTCTACTGCTTGCTGTGACCTGACCGGTAAGGTGAACCGTGGATGATACACACAATACCCATGTTTGCATAATTGAAGCTTCGATATACCTGCTACCATTTGCATATATTTATATCTGGTCTAGAACTAAAGCGCGTGTGGAGGGTTGTCCAACTACCCCCTCCCCAGTCCTTCCCGGTACTGCGGAGGGTGGTTGGGGAGGGAGGTACAAATTTGCGGCATTTTGAGACCCCAGACCGCCGGAAACGGTGCTGCTCATCAAACTATATGGGCCGATCCCCCATGATCCAGATGGGGACGAGTGGTCTAGGGGTAAGATGCTCGTCTCACAATCGAAAGATTGTGGGTTCGAGTCTCACCTGTCGCTGCTCTTCGCCCGCGACCAATCGGCGTGAGAGATTGGCGACGCTATATGACTCAACGGTTGACGTGTTGTAAAACCAATAACCAACCAACCAACCAGCAAATGATCCAGATATTATCGTCGATTATCGACGAGCTGGATGCTTTGAGAGGAGCGTACCAAGCCACCTTCGCCTTACTGGTTACGATGTCGTGGACATGGACAGTGATGGAAGCGGCATTCGGTCCCACGAGTCAAGCAGATGATTCAGTGGTTCGGCACCAAGGCGAAGTTCAGAAAATGGTCCGCCTGTCCGGATAAAGATAGACCTTATCCTGGTGACAACATCTTACTTTACAGTGAAGCATGGAACTTAAGAATCACAGCAATAGCGAGCGGTCATTCCTTGCGGACCCCATTTCACCATTCCAAGCGGACGGCCACCAACAGTTCCACTGCTTGGCATTTGACAACACGAGCTCTGCATCAGCGTAAAACGCGAACAGCAGGTGTGACCGCACATTTGGTTCTGCACGAACTGGAACCCGGCTAGCCGATGGAGGTCGAACCACCAAATCGACAGACCTGCACGCATGGCTGAGGTATGTGTGCTGTCTGTGTGCAACCATTGTACGTGCTGCTCCAGGTGGCCAGGACTGACGACATATTAGCTAAACTCATTCGTGATTCATGAGCAGAACCAGCATGATGAACGATAACAGTAAGCGACAGTGCTGAGAGAGGCAATCTCACGCCAGAGCGAGTTCAAAGTGCGTTATTTTAAAGTCTCTGAATGGGAGTATAAGGAAGTGTCAGACACCTGCAGAGCTGCCACATCCGACGTAATATATTAGCCGCGTCCAAACAGATGAGATGTCCATTCGTGTCGAAACCAGTTCTGCCAAACTGCGCTTCATCCACAGATGTTCACACAAAGCATAGCATGTGTCCAGTTTAACCCATGCAGCGCCACCCCGCGGGGGACGGGGGACAAATCCCCAAAATGCGGTAAATTTGACATTGTGCCTATGGAGTTGCATTGAAAAATCTGCCTAAAATTATATCGCCCGCCCGTCCAAAATCCGTGGCGAAGCTTGTGTTTTGGCCGCCGCCTAAGGCGGGCGGACGGCCCACTATTACTACCAAATTCGGATGATCGAGTGTGAAACGTCATATCAAGGTGGCCACACTACATGTCCGGTAAAGATGATTTTGCATTCACACCGGCCATTAGTCGACATCAATACATTCCAGCAATAATTCTACAAATGTATGTAAGTACCAGGTGCCTGCCACTGACCTTCCGAGCTGGGTGGTGTTTGAGTGATGATTTGGTTCTTTTACGACGCATCCGACTGCTGGGTCATAAAGTGTTGCCAACATCTCACGCCGGTTGGTCACGGGCAGATTCGGAAAACCCGCCGGTTGTGGGATTCGAACCAACGCTCTTACTATTAAGAGTCGAACTCCCTACCAGCTGAGCTTCCGCGGCCCCAACATTCTGAGCTCCACGGTCGTATGGAGCAGTCTTACACAACTGACAAGACGCATCTAAAACTGTACGATATAATTTCATCCGCGTTGCATGGATGAAATAAGTCCGCCTACCATCTCAGTGGGCCTACATTTAGTCAGCTGTTACATACCTACGGCGTTGACGAATTGCAAAAAAGCAGTAAGCTACTGAAACCTACCTACATATTCCATTTCACGGACCCGATTGTACTCACGTGATATCTACACTAGATATGACAAATGAAAGAATGGAATGCCCGGTCAGAAAGCCCGGTAAGAGCGGCGAACATTTGGACTGGTCTTTGGGATATACGCCGGTCTTTCAACCGGTCTGTCAGTTCATTACATATATGTTGTTATAGTCAACATACGCTTTATTTAAAAAAAAAACGTAATGAGCATAATCACGCAGCTTGTGAGGCCAAAATCAACATTCCAACCACCAATTTTGTCATATGCATTGAACAATTTTATGATCACTCCTTAAATATTTCCCAGATCTGTGGCATGTTGCATGCTGAAGACAACAGACCATCACTGTTATTAATTAGGACCTCACCATCACTGTTAGACCTCACCATCACTGTTAGACCTCACCATCACTGTTAGACCTCACCATCACTGTTAGACCTCACCATCACTGTTAGACCTCACCATCACTGTTAAACCTCACCATCACTGTTAGACCTCACCATCACTGTTAGACCTAACCATTACTGTTGTCACCTCACCATCACTGTTAGACCCCACCATCACTGTTAGACCTCACCATCACTGTTATACCTCACCATCACTGTTAGACCTCACCATCACTGTTAGACCTAACCATCACTGTTGTCACCTCACCATCACTGTTAGACCCCACCATCACTGTTAGACCTCATCATCACTGTTAGACCTCACCATCACTGTTAGACCTCACCATCACTGTTATTAGCAGGTCAAGCGTATTCATAACATACAGTTTTCCCAATGCAAGACTTCGTGCAACAGCAATCAAGACAACAAAAAGTCAGCTGGCTTTACTTGCTATTGAGCAGTAAAATATGCCTGGAGCCAGGCTAAAATGTCCAACCCATCGCATTGCAGCACATTATTTTAAGATAACATCAATGCCATTGCTTTTTATACATGTTTGAATAAGCAAGGTGCATCATGTTCTTCAAAATGTATTGCATGACAATGCAAGGTAAAAACAAACCTTCTCTCGAAAAGCAATTACTTTTCTATTTTCCAGCTTTCATAGTTAACAATGCAATTCCAAAAGAATTAATCTCTTAAAACGCACAGCTTAATACTTGCGTTTTCTAATCCAAAACAAACGACATAATTGCAGTCATGGACCAGGGTTGATTATTCATCTTCGACTAATCTGTGGGTTTGAGTTGCGTCTGCGAGTGTCTGGAAGTGTACGCATTATATCTCCCGCTGGACTATGTGCATTCAAATCGCAAAGTAAAATGACAGGGTTTTGATACGTGCTATGAGGCTTTATAAGTATCAAAATGTTAATGTTATCTGATTGCGGTGGTACATAAATGAAACATACGTCGATGTTCCGACCACGAAACCGTAATATACATGCTGCGGATTGTAAAGATGAATTAAGTAATTTGTGTGTGTGTGTGTGTGTAATCATTGTTGATGTAAAGTGCGGTACCGCCAATATGATGTGGTCCTCGGGCCTCGTCTTCGCGGTACACATAATAATCAAATAGCTTGATATACGTATCGATGGGCAAAAACCATGTTTCCTGAAGTGCAATGGGAATTGCAGTGAGCTTACTAAAAAAGCTTTCATTTTGGCCCATCTGGATATTACACTACGATCCATTGTATCCATAGCCATCCATTGTATCCATATCCATTGTAGGTAAACCGACATTCCAAATACAAAATGAATGTTCGTCAGCACCTTCCAGTGCATACCTCAGCCATGCGTGCAGGTTAGGTGGGCAAGTTGGTTGTGTCCGTACGGCCCCTGAGGGCAACCCGAGCCGTCCGGCCGACCGATGACCTTGGAGAGGTCACGGCGGCCGGCCATAGCCGCGGGTGATGCCCGCCGGCTGGGAGGAGTGTGCCGGGGCACGTGGGCGCCGGACTATTCCGGCGGCCTCCCGACGGTAAACGAAAAGAGTTCAAAGCGGAATGACTTCGGGGCCTGCCACTCTGCACGGGAATGGTCTGCGTGGTGGGAGTCGGAGTTGTTTGTGTCGTGATGGTGATTGTTTTTTGTTTGGCGAGTGGTGCCAGGCCATGTATAGGTTCCGTTTGCGTTTAGCTGGAAGTAGTGTGCTCACGGGTGGGGAGAAATACTGGCTCTCTGGGCGTAAGTTTTGGTGGAGTGGGAGGTGATCTCGAAGATCCACCGAGCCTGTTGATACGAAACGCCGGTCTTGGCCTTGGCGGCGCAGTTAGTTAGTTATTTGGGCTTTAGGGCGCTTCGACCAGTTTTGATCATTCGTGCCCATAGCTTGTATTATAGTGTTTCACTACTGATGCGGACTATTACCTGGATGTGTCCTTGACGGCGCAGACTTCCTTCTCCTTTCCCCACACCGGACACTGATTGGATGCGATGAGGTGAACAGAGGTGTAGCAGTTAAAGCTGTGGGCTGGTTTGCAGCAGGTGGAGTCAAGATCGGCTGGTTCGCCGCACTTGGGGCATCGGGCTGGTTCGGACTGGTTTGAGGAGGGCTTTGGTCTGAACTCATGTTCGGGTTTGGGTTTTGTTCACGGGGTCTCAGTTGACCGGGGCTTCGATGCACGTGCAATAATTCACCATGTGACCTGGAAATTCACAGCTGATGGAGATATACTTTTTCATTTCTGGCTGAAAGTGTTTTCATTGGCCCATATAGAAAGTTCAGACCACCATGCTAACAATAACATAAACATAAGATTAAATGAAGGTATCCATATTTCGGATCCTGGTTCTAGTTTTTCATCGTTGAGTGACTTCGTTCGTTAAGTGAGTTTTTCATCGTTGTGACTATGCGGTATCTTCTTCCAATATATCACCAGGGGCAACTTTGCTCTTCATCCATACAGTGAATAGAAAAGTATTTCTAAGACATTACTTCGATGTCAGGATTGGCAAAGGAGCAGATGGCGGGGATTGTTTAGTTGGCCAGAACACGTTGATTCGACGGAAGGAAACGGTTTCGTCGACAGGCTTGACGACTACGTAAGAGACAGCGCCGTCGAGGTAGAGTTTGGTGGGTTGGATTGGGTCAGATTGGGAGGGCGGTGGTCTGGTTTTAGCACTGGTCAGCGGCATGGGGCGTGATGGTTTGGTTCGGATCGTGAGACGCGGTCGTGGTCTTGGGACGAGCAGGGGTCGGAGAGGCACAAAAGGCTTCCATGACGTCATCCAGAGGACGAGTGTGGCGTGGGTCATCAGGGAAAGGTCCGACGTTGCGCGATGGCCATCATGTATAGTCAGTGGGGGAAATTCGGAATCGGAGTTTGGTGGCGAGCTGGCGACGAGGTTCTTCTGTCGTTTTTCCCATCGTGGCGAAAGAGCCCTATCTAACGAAACTACACACACACACGCACGCGCACGCGCACGCGCACGCACACGCACACGCGCACGCACACGCACACGCACACGCACACGCACACGCACACGCACACGCACACGCACACGCACACGCACACGCACACGCACACGCACACGCACACGCACACGCACACGCACACGCACACGCACACGCACACGCACACGCACACGCACACGCACACGCACACGCACACGCACACGCACACGCACACGCACACGCACACGCACACGCACACGCACACGCACACGCACACGCACACGCACACGCACACGCACACGCACACGCACACGCACACGCACACGCACACGCACACGCACACGCACACGCACACGCACACGCACACGCACACGCACACGCACACGCACACGCACACGCACACGCACACGCACACGCACACGCACACGCACACGCACACGCACACGCACACGCACACGCACACGCACACGCACACGCACACGCACACGCACACGCACACGCACACGCACACGCACACGCACACGCACACGCACACGCACACGCACACGCACACGCACACGCACACGCACACGCACACGCACACGCACACGCACACGCACACGCACACGCACACGCACACGCACACGCACGCACGCACGCACGCACGCACACACACACACACACACACACACACACACACACACACACACACACAAACACACACACACACACACACACACACACACACACACACACACACACACACACACACACACACACACACACACACACACACACACACACAAAGAAAACACCGAAACACAGAACAAAAACCCGACGACGAACGAACGACGACGACCACCGAAAACGGAAATTGGAAAAGAGGCGACAAGTGTCGCCCCTCATAAATGACAAAAGGAGGCGACGAGTGTCATCAAACTAGAAAATGAAAAATATGCACCAACTCAGAGGAGCAAAACGGAACTCTCCTCTATCTGTTGTGTGGTGGCGGAGTGTGCGGGGCGGATGACCTTTCTGGACGGGAGCCAACGACCGAATGTTCGGAACGGATGCCATGCAGCATGCGTTACCTTAAGCTGCATTTGGTATGTCGCATTGGCATGTGAATGTGCATGGAGTGTCAGTACTATTTGAACGAGCTATACCTCTGCCAAAGCTCGCTGCACACTCCAAGCTGCCGGCTGGCCTGACTGCTGGTTATCGCAGTTCTATATTTTTCATTTTGGTGGGGCAACACCCGCCGCACCTTTTGCATTTCGTTTCTAGTGGGGTGACAGGTGTCACCCCACGCTGTTTTCGTCCTCGTCGTACTTCCGTTCCCTGTGTTTCTGTGCGTTCTTCGTTTTCATTTATATTTCATTCGGTAGGGCTTTTGTCCCTCGATGGGGAAAGCGCAAGAAGGGCAATGACCCCAGCTCTCCACGGGACTCCGAATCGGAATTCCCTCCACTGACCACGTCTGCTGACCATCGCTCGACTCCGGACTTTGTGCATGATGCCCCACCTCTCGATACAACCGTTGGTGACCCACGCCGGACTATTCTGCTCGATGACGCCATGGAAACCCTTTACGCCTCGCCGACCCCTGCTCGTCCCAAGATCACGACCACGTATCACGAGACAAATTGACCAGACTGTCACTCTCCACGCCGCTGACCAACGCTCGAACCAGACCACACCCTCCCAACCTGAACCCATCCAGCTCATCGAACCCTACCTCGACAGTGCTGGCTCGTACGTAGTCGCTAAGCTTATCGAGGAAACCGTTTTCTTCCGTCGTATCAACGTTTTCTGGCCGACTAAACAACTCCTCACCATCTGCTCCTTAGTCAATCCCGACATTAAAACCACTGCCAACGGAACCCTAGTCATCAAAACTCAATCGCGAGCCGAAACCAAAGCCCTCCTCCGCACCACCACCTTCTGTGGAAAATTCGCCACCATCACTCTCCATTCCAATCGTAACATCACCAAGGGCACCATCTTCGCGCCGGAGCTCCGCTTCATGTCCGAGGAAGATATTCAGACGGAGCTCAGTCCGGAGAGGGTGACCCACGTCCGCCGCATTACATCCTTCAAAGATGGCCAGAAACGGGACACAAGTCTCCTAGTCCTTACCTTCAACCATACCACTCTTCCCAAGACCCTCCACGTCGGCTACATCCGATACCAAGTCCTTGTCTTTATTCCAAATCCTCTCCGCTGTTTCAACTGCCAGCGTTTTGGCCATGGCAGCAGAAGATGCCGCCAACCAGCCCGCTGCCCCAGGTGCGGCGAACCACTCCATCCTGATTCCACCTGCTCCAAGCCAGCCCACTGCCTCAACTGCAACACATCCGATCACGGCACCACTTCAAATCTCTGTCCGGTCTGGTGACGGGAAAAAGAGGTCTGCGCCGTCAAGGCCACGACCGAAGTCAACAAAACAAAATATGTGAATGTATGCATGCTTGATATTGGCATGATTACTTTGTACATGCGCCAAGAGGTGCTTCGTTAATGTTTCTGTGTTGTATTAATTACCGAATGTGTATGCGTAAATAGCATGCACTGTGTGTCCGTGCGAATGCAATATGTTCAGCATAGTTACCGTCCTGAAAACATCAATTAATCCCTGAAATGTCCCTTAGCGCTTCCGTGTATGATGGTTTCCAAAATATTTCCCTTGGCAGTGCTACGGATCATTTGGACAGCGAAAGACCGTGCTATATTCGTATCGTTAACACATTTCCATACCACAATATTCGCCAGGCCAGATACATTGGCACTCGCTTAGACAAGCATGGCATGTGAATTATATTAACTGTGGTGCTGACAATCATACATCTGTTGTGCTCACCTGCTCAAATCTGCCCGCAATTTGCTTTCCGGAAAGGCCCTGGGCACAGTGGCACTCGCATAGCCGTCTCCAGCCGCCAAGCCGATCACGTTTTGAGAGGCCTCGGCAACCAACTGAACAACCCTCTCAACATCGTGTGCGCACAGGACATTCGGGGACACTCGGTGGACTCTGTCGGACCCCCTCGGTGTCTGCCACTGGCAGGGTGAGTAGAGGCTCCGTGATCACCTCACGCTCCCAGTCGATCAAGTCAGTGAGTCTTTTGCGTTCTGCTGTGCGAAAGGTAGGCGGAATGCACGCGTATGATGGTGTTCAGCCTGTCTTCTCTGCCTCCCTTGCAACGCGACAGACACGGATCTCTGACGTATTGCTGCGCCTTCGTCCCCCAGCATGGCCAGAAGCAGTGTGTGCAGGTGAGCCCAGTACCTGTTCCGCTGCAGCACGTCCAGTTTTAAGTCCAGATATAAAACCGCATGACCGCGTGATGGCCGGCAATAAACTGTACGGACAGGTGACTGGCATTGGCGCCCAAAGTGGACTATTTGGCGCTCACACGGCCTGAGCGGGTTCCTTATTGTAATATATAAGGCTAGTACTAGTACTAGTACTAGTACTAGTATAGTTATCCATTTGCCTTGCCTTAAATTTCCAGGAACAGAGCAAAAACTGAATTGGACGAAATACTCAGTCCTCTCAGAGCGCCAACTAGTAGTTCTGCTACGGCGCCAAAGCGTCCAGCTACGGCGCCAAAATCATCAAATTGCCCACTCTGTCCGACTGCGGCGCCATGCTGAAATTCAACCAGTTCAAGCTTTTCTTCTAATTGCCATAACTCTAAGCTCGCACCACTTGTAAAATGTTCCCCAATATGCAAGCATAAGAAAAAAGTATCATATGCCTTGAGCCGATTCTGTGTTAAGTCATATTTCTTAAATACGGTTTCACGTAACGATGCCACCCGACGAATTGCTAACGTTAGTCCGTATACGGCGCCAAAAAGATCGGGAACAGCGCCATTCCGTTCCAGCTTGCTATGTGTTGAGCTATGCTTCTTGAGTGGTAGATATTCCATATATCTTCCAAATACGTTGCATTCAATGAAATAACTCAGCTTTTTGCTCCTTCTTCAGCAGGAAAATATGCATATATGTATCACATTTCCTTGAAAATATATATAAAAAAGCAATGCTTGTGTCTCCATACGGCGCCCTATTGTCCGGATACAGCGCCATTTGTGTTTAAAGAAAGACCTACGGCCAGGGACGTCGCCACCGGGGGGGGGGGGGCAGTCGCCCCTCTGCCGTGAGACTGGCCCCCCCTGATATTTGAGGAGGCCCCTATCCGGAAATGCACAGGAAAAAAGGTGAGCAAGGAGGCCGACGAGACATGAGAGGAGTCCTCCAAGACGTGAGAGGAGGCCCCTAATTTGAAGAAGGAGTCACCTAGGAGAGGATAGGAGGCCCCAGAAATCAAGAGAGTGCCAACAATTGGCACGGAGGCCCCCAGGAATGCAAAGGAGGCCCCCAGGATTGCAAAGGAGGCCCCCAGGATTGCAAAGAAGGCCTCCAGGATTGCAAAGGAGGCCCCCAGGATTGCAAAGGAGGCCCCCAGGATTGGAAAAGAGGCCCCCAGGATTGCAAAGGAGGCCCCCGAAGATTGCAAAGGAGGCACCCCGGATTGCAAAGGAGGCCCCCAGGATTGCAAAGGAGGACTCCAGGAAACCGAAGAATCGTACCGGGACCCAAAAATATCGCATAAGGACCTTTACAAAAATAGAACTCGATGTCCAAAAGTTCACACCGAAACTCGATCTAATCGAACCCAGCACAGGAAAATTAAGAACAGATCCGGAAAATATTACCCGGAGGGCTTTTATACTCCGAAAGGTGCCATCGGCTGAAAAGAAAACTCCTTTGGTGGCCGCAGTGGCATATCAAAGGAGCAAATGCCCCCTGCATCCTAAGAGGGATATGCTCCCAAGAATCGAGCCGAGGCCTCCAAAAGTCGCGCTGGGGCCACAAAAATTCGCGTCGGTCCACCAGAATTCGCGTAGGAGCTCCAAGTAAATACGGCTGGCCTCAGAATACTCGCCCCGAGGCCCGAAAATCTGCAACAGGAACCGCCAAGATCGCGTTGGGGCCACAGCTAAGTACAACGCGCCCCACAAACTCGAACCGGTCCCACCAAATATCGCGCTCGGACCCACAATTCCCATCGGTAGTACCAAAATTTGGTCTGGGCATCAAAAATTCACGTCAGGGCTACCAACAATTGGCGTCTAGGGCCCCACATAAGCACCGTGTGACCCCCAAAGTCGCATCGGTATCCGAAAAATAAAGCCGGACCCCTCCAAAATCAGGAGGGATTCCCAAAAAAGTCCGAGTCAGGAAAATGGTTCTGGAGCGAACATATCGGATGCCTTCACAAATCGCGTACGGCATCGAAAAACATACCGGAGCTCGAAGAAAATCGAGGTGAGATACAAAAACTTGGCGCCAGGGACTCGAAAAATGAGGCCGGGATTCGGAATTTAAAGACAATTCAGAAGAGATCCACAAATATCGCGTTGGGCCCAGATAACTGGCGTTAGGTCCCCGGAACCACGCGCCTGGGCGCGATAAGTCGCGCTAGGACCCATAAAAATCGCACCGAAGCCCCAAAATCGTACTGGGGCCTTACAAATGTGCGTCAGAAGCCCCGAATAAACACAGCGGGACCCTAAGAGCACAACGGGGACCGAAAATGCAACTGGCACTCCAAAGCGCAGTCTCGCAAAAAGCGACAGTGCCCTAAAACATGCGTTGCAGCCCTAAATAATTATACCGGGAACTCTAAAAAAACAAAAAAAACACCGGAAGCTCTCAAGGCACACGGGCCATGCGACCGCATAAGGGCCTGAAAAGAGGCTGGGGCCGCAAAACGCAACATGGTCCCAAAACGAACAAAAATACCGGGCACTAAGTAAACACATCGAGATCTTTGAAAGCGCCCCGACAACTAAGAAAAATCATCGGTGCACAAAAAAGCAACAAACCCTAAAACGAGCAGGGGTTTCGAAAATGCGTTGGGCCTCTAACAAAAATGGATTGGAGCCCTAAGACACATCCGTAGACGAAGAAATACGAAACAGGTCCAAAGAAGTACACTCAGGCAGAGCCTCGGTTCGGTAGCCAACCTGGAAGCATGTTTAATCAAAGATATGAGGTGCATCAAAGCTCAGCGGGTATGCGCATTTCTTCACCATAAAATATGGGAAGTAGGGTACTAATGATCGAATTTAATTCATCGAATTTTCGCAGCGAACGCCCATACGAAGCATTTCATCACGTCAGATATGGCGCAAGTCTATCATGTGACAGCAATTAGCAAAGCGTAGGAGGCCCAGCAGAATCCGTAGCATCGCACGAAGTGTGGCGAATGCGCCGAATGCGCAAGATGGGTGTGCACGTGCACTAACGTTGGCGTCGTGGCGACCGGGCACTATGAACTGGAAAGTCTGAAATTGGGAAATGTTACATTTTCAAGTGATTTGTGTAGGTGTAATTTCAGCAGTGCGAGGTGACTTATCAAGGATACCAAAAGAATACATTCGAACAGGGTGGGGAAGCTAGGGTTGAAATCCGACGAATCAGAAACGATAGTGGTAAATTAGGCCCCTCCACAGGATAATTCAGCTGGTCACTAATTATTTTATTTTAAAAGGTCCCCTTTGACAAAATAGTGATCGAAATCGAAATACTTTTTATTGAGTAGATTGACCCCTTCCAAATACGTCCCCCCCCCTCCCCTTGACGCAAATATAGGTACGTCACTGGTCCCCCAATAATTTTCAGAAACATACTCCCATGGAGCAAAGCCAACATTGAGGAGGCAAATTCCCCTCACAAGCATACAAAACAACACCGATGCCCCATATTAAATGGAAGGAATGATGTTTTTAAATGTATTTTCTTCCCACAAACTTGTCTTCTGTGATTACAGCCTGCATGATTAGAGCTTCCCAGCTTCAATACCATCTCAACGACATAATTGGCAAAACGGTACAGCACAGCGAAAACCATGGGCGTGACGGCGTGGAATTTGAAAATTTTGCATTATTTATGCATTGTCATTGTTACATTGTTGCATTGCCATTGATGCATTGCTGTTCAATGCTGGTTCTGGCCGTGAATTTATTCGCGGAGGATTTATTACTTTAGCATCTGTGCCAAGTGCCTTGCAGCCAGCACCAAATGTTATAAAAATAAATAAATCCCTAAGATGACGATCAGAAAACCAATTCAATCCACTTCTCGTTGTCACCTTCGCGAAATTGTCGTCCTAGGACTGAGAAATGATCGTTTAAGCTTGTTTATGAGATCAAGCTGGTGGGAATGACTAACAGTAGTGGTGAACTTAGCTAATTTCAGTTAAACTTGGTGGACATAGAAGTGGGTCTATCAATGGGAGATATCTTTCAGATATGCTCAGCACCAGCCCCACCAGCTCGCTGCAATCTAGAGGCCAGCGGGAAGATTCTTCTCGTCGATAAAGCATAAAGATATTGGTTTGTTTTGGCACTGACGTATTTATTCACATTTGCTTATTTATACCCTGGTATGGCTCAATTCTCAGCGAAAAAAAAAAATTCTTGCTATTGCGTTTCGCGTAAATGATGCACCATGCCAAGAACAAACAAGACATCAATATGAAATCATGTTCCCCATTCGGGAACCATACTAAGAGCCTAAAAAGCAATAGGAGGCCCTAACACAGTGGAGGCCCCCTTTCGGGGAGCAGGAGGCCCCCTATCAACATTGCCCCCCACCCCCTGGGAGAATTTCGTGGCGACGCCACTGCCTACGGCAAACTGGTAGCTCACCATGAATTCCGAAGTTATTTTCCATTGTAACAGCAGTACACGCGCCCTGGAGGGCCTCTGAAAATAACGGCACTGGAGGGGGGGGCGGATTCCGCCCCCTAAGATCTCGGCTCCTATTAAAGCTGGAGGAACGCAATTCGCAGGGTGGATGGGTACGGTAGTGAACTCTGTTGTGTGCAAATTTCATGACCCTAGGTCAATATCTTCAAGGTCAAATGAGGTCACATTTGCAAACTTTTCTTGTTTTGCGTGGCTTGGCTTGTCATTGTTACGGATCGCTGTGATTGTGTTTAAATGCTCCAAAATGGGCATCAATGATGTTTTGGACATTACTAATGATGCAATGCAGATGCTAGACCAAACATTTGACCTCAGGTCACCTATATAGCAGCAATTTATCAGGTCAGTTACCTGTTCCAGTTACCGGAACCGGGCCGTCCGCCCGACTGCTCCGTCGGGCAGCTCGGCGCAATCGGCTTCGTGAAGAAAGGAGTGAAGTACATGAATAAAGTATGGAAACGCAATGGCAAACAGTACAAATGACAAACAGTAGTGCATTTATGACAACATTCCAGTTTATCAAGTTTGGTTCCATTAACCTGTCATGAACTTGACCCGAATTGACCTCGGTGACCTAACATGACCTTGAAACTATATAGCACATCAATATACATCAAACAAGTCGCCAGTGTTGCCAAGAACACTTTCCTTTTGCGAATATACGCGAAGCGCATCAGTGCCGATTTTTGTGGTCTGGCGCTAGGATTTTTATTTATTTAACGGCCCCTAACTTGAAACGTTTTCGGCCGATTTCCATTTT
>JAOTOM010001982.1:85000-86437 GCA_034440615.1 Ashinkailepas kermadecensis | reverse complement strand
GTAGCTTCAATGGGGTCTGAAAGTTGATAAAGATGTAGATGGCGCTGAGAGTCAATGGTCACCCAGCCTTCTTTGGCGAACCTAAAGCGCTATGTTTTGTGGGTTAGGGAGGGCAGAATCTTTATATTTAAAAAGCCTATTGTACATTTCGTAAGCAGCGTATGTTGTTTGCGCGTATTTAATTATGTTCAATGTACTTCAGACACGTCTAGTTTGCTGGAATATTTACCATTAGTGCGCTAGAAATTAGGAGAAGCAAGCCAGAAGTATGGGTGTATGTGCGGTTCCCGGCTGCCATAAACGTGATCCATCTATCAGGTTTCCAGCAGACTGCAAGGTAAGAAGGCAGAAAATTGATTTGAAAAACAACTATTGTTTGATTGCCTTTCTGTAAAAGACGTAGTGGGAACCATTTAGGAAAGCACTGGTAAGGTACCTAGGCACATTAGGTACCAAGGTAAGTACCTATCTATTGTCCAGACTGTAAAGTATGGCACAAGGTTCACTGGGGCACATCAGCCCACAGTGAAAATATGCACCAATCCACACCAAGGGTGAGAACAAAGATAAGAAGAACTATAAGAGATAAGAACTATACAACAAAGATAAGAACTATAAGAAAAATGGATCCATGATAGGTAGGTACTACGCCTGTAGGAAAGCTGTGGAAATGTAGGAACCAGGGTTGGCAAAATACCGGTAAAAACTAGTTTATGTCATGTCAGTGGCAGAAACCATGGCTGGTATTTACCAGTATTTACCAGTATAAAGTGGTTAATACCAGTATAAATGAGTCAACACCACTGGTTTATACCGGTTTATACCAGTAAAAACCATCCTGTGGCAACAACTGGTCAACCCGGTAGGAACAGTTATCTAAGTAGGTTGAGGTATGGGGAAGCAATATTATATTAGCTTAAAGATTATTAAATGCATCCACCAATATTATGCACATATTGTTTGTGAATGCATCATTAATTTATTGTAAAATTTTATTGCAACCCCCTGCAAAAAGGACTCCAAAAAAGTTACCATAGTTACCCTGGCCATGGTTGAGGTGGCCACAGCATATTCTCCACCAATGCTGCTTACCTTACCTTACCTTAAGTACCTATTGTCGGGTAAAAATTACGCCAAAAAGTTGGTCCTGATTATAACAAAACATTACCCTTTCCTTATCTCAGTCCTGTTGATTCAGATTAGAGTCGTTATTAAAAAGAGAATAAGGAAAATCGCCCACACAAACACACACAGATGCACATATCACATGCACCCATGCATACACGACACCCACACCCCACACTCACCCAACAAATCTCACCAAAAGCCAGCACATGCATTTTTAACAGTAGGTGGGTAGAGATCTCTTACCTCTGGACCAGCTCTTCCTTCCTGCCCTTTGTGGATGCATGCCTTTCCCTTAATAAGCTTGAAAGT
>JAOTOM010001982.1:0-80000 GCA_034440615.1 Ashinkailepas kermadecensis | reverse complement strand
ATGGCTACACCATTCGGTTAATGTTTGCAACAGTGCTACCCAATATCACGGCTCATGATTATGGACAGCGTTGATCTCCACTCTGCATTATTTGAGTTATGGCACTGTATCACGGCTTGTTGGCGTTGTACAACAATGGGACACGTTGCACGCTCGATGCAATCATCCACACAATCGGCAGCAAGGTCTAACGCACGGTCCAGCTGGTAGCTGCCCTTGCGGAAGGGGCTCGGAAAGTCACTCCTGTGCCGCAGACACGCACCTTCGTACCCATCTCTGACCTCCACGCCAGTCTCATTCTGAGACGCTGCGGTGGTCATCTGGACCGCTCTCTCAGCAGCCGGCGTGAGCGCGTGGTGCGCCGGAATGCTGAAAGGTGTGTGGACGATGCCTCTGATGTGATGTCGTTTTACATGGTGAGGGTTATCGGAGGATCGGAGATCGTCTCCCTCTTCCAGCCGACGATCTCTGTGTAGTCCACTGGCTCCCTCTGAACGGCAGGGAGACAGAACGGACGCACTTGGCCCGGTGCTTCGTCCCTGAGCCGGCATTGCAGCACTGTAGTCACCGTCCTGTCTCTCGTCCGACAGAGATGCAAGGAGCAGTTGCCCAGAGTGCAACTGACATGACAGTGAGAAACCATGACAGTGAGACAGTGAGACAGACAGTGAGAAACCATAACAGTGAGATGGTTGAGGAATTGAGCAAGCAGTTTAAATCAGTGTTTACATTGGAGGATGTGACTAATCTGCCAACTGTGAACCACAGCTCAGCAACAGGTGATCAGTTACATGATGTTGATTTCATTGACAGTGATGTTGTTTTGAATTATGTCAGGAAAATCAAGCCAAACAAGGCAGCAGGACCTGATGGAATTTATGCTAGGGTATTGCGGGAAGCTAAAAAAGAATTGGCAATTCCACTCAGTATAATATTTGTAGATCAGTTTCACAAAATGAAATTCCAACCGATTGGAAAAGGGCAAATGTAGTTCCTATTTTCAAGAAAGGAGAAAGAGGGAAAGTTGAAAACTATAGGCCAGTAAGCCTCACATCACTAGTCTGCAAGGTACTTGAATAAATTATCAAGGATAAAATAGTTATTTTCTGGAAGCAAACAGAGTGATCCAAGATACTCAACATGGGTTTAGAAAAGGGCGATCGTGTCTCACAAATCTCTTGGACTTTTTTAATTTTGCTACAGAACAATTTGATAAGGGAAATCAGGTTGATGTAGCATATCTTGACTTTAGCACGGCCTTTGACAAGGTACCTCATAAACGGTTAATGATGCAGCTTCAGGCCCATGGTATTGTGGGTAACATCCTAAAGTGGATAGGGTTGTGGCTTTCAGATAGACAGCAGAGAGTGATGCTAAATGGTACAAAATCATCATGGCAAAATGTTCTTAGTGGAGTCCCCCAGGGGTCAGTACTGGGACCACTATTGTTCATTATGTTTGTAAATAACATTGAAAGTGGCCTAAGCAGTAAGGTTTTGAAATTTGCAGATGATTTGAAGGTCTTTAGGGCAATAACAGGGCACAATGAGCAGGTCTTGCTGCAGAAAGACTTAGACGAGCTTGTGAAGTGGTCCGAAAAATGGCAAATGAAATTTAATTTTGATAAGTGCAAAATCATGCATGTAGGTAGGCAGCATATCAAGGCTCCATACAGATGGGTGGCCAAGTACTATCTGTGACTTAGCAGGAGAAGGACTTAGGTGTTATTTTGAACACAAAATTGGGGGCATCAGAGCAGACCAAAGAAGCCAGGAAGAAGGCACTAAAAATGTTTGGGGAAATTAATAGGAATGTATCATACAAAAGTGAGGAAGTCATCAGGAAGCTTTATTGTGCATATGTCAGGCCACATCTGGAATATTGTGTCCAAGCTTGGTCCCCTAGTTATGAAAAAGATTGTTGGCTTTTAGAGAGAGTACAAAAGAGGGGAACAAAAATGGTGAATGGTATGAGCAACCTGGCATATGAGGAAAGATTGAAGAAATTGAATATGTTTTCACTTAGATGTAGAAGGCTGAGAGGAGATCTCATCAAGGTCTTTAAATTGTTCATGGTCAGGAACAGGGTTATCTCAGGGAACTGTTTGAATTTAACAGAAATGATGCAATTAGAGGTCATCAATTCAAAATTAAAGTTAATCACAGCAGGACAAGGTTAAGACAGTCCTTCTTCACCAACAGGGTAGTGGAACACTGGAACGAACTGCCAGAAACCATTGTCAGTAGCAACACACTGAACATCTTTAAGAACAGCATAGACAATCATTATAAGAACAGGGGGCTTGTTTTTCTGTATTCCAGGGAGAGTTGATCAACACATTTGGTGGACAACTGGTTCAGTGTACAGAGTGCAACCAAGAAGGGCCCTTGTGGCTCATAGTTGCACTGATCTTTTATGTCATTATATCTTTATGAGTGAGCCCAGTAGCTATTGCGCTATAGTACTGTGGTTCACCAGCTCTGCCACACGCCGATTGAGCTCTGTTAGGATCACAACTCTTTTGTACGACGACAGAGCAACGTGGAAAATGTATATCTAGTCACCACGTGTTTTTCATCAATGATAATTAGGACAATATGAGAATCGGTTATGTCAGGGTCATTTACGTTTGATATCAGCGAATGTAGTTCCTTAGCCTGCAATTTATTTGAAGATTGTAATGGAGAAAGTACAACTTAGGCAACTAGTGATGATGATAGGCTCGTACTAACCTACATACCTGTCATGCAGGTGAACTCTTCTGGTAAAAAATCTTCTAACTTCTGTGATTTCAGACATAAAGAAATATAGATGTCACAACTACGGATATTGGATGTATGATTTGCATAAATAACTGAACCGGTGTTTTAAGGTCAAAATAATAGCTTACAGTACCAGGTAAATTTACCATGAAAACATGAAATTGCTCTAAATGTCATGCACATTGTGCCAGGCGGAGCTGGGTACGGGTTGCATCTGTAGCAAACCTGACGGACCTGGATTGGGTCTCGGTGTCATGGCACGAATATGGGCCGGGCTTGGCTGAGAAAATTGGACCCGTCTCGAACTGTGCCACTCATCCGCCAGTTCAACCCAACCCAGCCATTTGACCCCGGCCGCCAGGAGCAGTGGCACCGTCTCACCCATGTTCAGCTGCTGAACGACAGCGCCGCTCTGGCGTCGTGCGGCGCTGCTCTGGCGTCGTGTGGTGCTGGTGTCGTGCGGCGCTGCTCCGGCCTCGTGTGGTGCTTGTGTCGTGTGGTGCGTCGTGTGGTGCTGCATCAGCTCTGGCGTCGTGTGGTGCTGCATCAGCTCAGTCGAAGTTCATGTGCCGACACAATGCGCTCTGGCCGCCGTCCAGGTGGCAACACGCGGCCTGCTGACTGGACACACCGTGCGGCAAGCGGCTACCGGTCCTCTCTCGGAAGTTGCAGCCCAGTTGGAATGCACGGCTGCATATTTGGATGTAAATAGAATGGGTGGAGTCGTGGAGAACATTGCTGCAACTCTACCACTTGCTTCGACTTTGTGCCAAGGTTCTAGGCGGCGTTTTTATCAATGGGGAGATGATGATTTGCTTTCTGTTAAATGCATGCAATGCACCCGCTGTTGCCGCGTGGTGAACGTCACGAAATGAGCTTTCGGACGGGGACTTGCGCTGCAACGAACTTAAAGATGATCTATGTTTGGTGTTTCAGTCCTTGCTATCGTACTTGTATTTACGGACAGATCGTTGTGGTCCGTCACGTCAGTTCAGTGTTAAAATAATGGTCTTTCGTTAGGTGTGATATGTCGAATCGAGTACAGTAGGATGAAGAAATTCCCGATGGAAACGATGTCGCTGAACATTATTTCCAAGTTCTTCTAACACAATTTTGATCCAACAGCGTATTCATGCGTGCATCTTTTTCCTTTGATTTGAGATGCCAAATTTATGGCTAACTATTTTAGCGATAACGATGCAAAATACCTATCCTTATGAACTGATATTGTATCACAGACCACATCATAGATAATCCTTTTGCCTGGAATTGTGTTCTGAGATGTTTTTGCATCACAATCCGCAATGGTAAAGATGAGAATGATACCTATCGACAAAATACCATTACAAATTGGATATGAAGACTTCGTGAAGACTCATCACGAAGCTCGATGCCGATACTTCGTTGGGAAGGATGTTGAGTCAATGCTTAGAAAGTGGTATATTCCACTCTATTTGACGACTAATGTATCGCTCCGTCAGTTACACCCGCTACGCCTGCGGTCCGATAACATCCAACTGTTCAGTGTCAAACCCGGAGCGAGCTGTCACTGGATGTGACTGATTGCTTGTGCGTTGGTGTAGTTGCATGATGTCCATGCCTATGGGCAATGCCAATGGTGGTCAGTCAGGTGCATGTGGCCATTGTCAGTGTTGGAAAATCGCAATCCATAGATAGCATTGATGCTTGTTGATCGGAAGCTGTGAGCGGTGTTGACGTTCTAAGAGTTTCAGCCCGTTTTGTCCATGTATATATATATATATATATATATATATATATATATATATATATGTATATATATATATATATATACATATGTATATATATATATATATATATATATATATATATATATATATATATATATATATATATATATATATATATATATATATATATATATATAGATATATATGTGTATATATATATATATATATATATATATATATATATATATATATATATATATATATATATATATATTTGCAATATTTCGAGCAGGTTTCACGTGTACATACATTGTTAAAGACGACAGCGTTGTCTGCGTTTATCTTCTTTATGCACATTTTCTAGTTCTCGGATGACTTTTCGTTGTTCATGGAGATGTTAGCAAAGGTTACCGAAGGAAGCAATTGTGACGACGAGGAAAATGTTAAAAGTCACTCAAGGTGATATAATACGTGATTCGTTACATTATGTTTATATTTTCGACGTTTCAATCAACATTGATCATCTTCAAGAATGAATTAAACGAATCACAGGTCACACAGATAGCACAAAGCAGATACACGATACGAATTATCACACATTTCCCAAACATTATGTCTCCAGGCATTTCATGGGTTAGGATTCCGAAATTGATAGGATACCGTACTGCATTCAAGCTCACTTTTGATACACCATTATACGGCTAAATATTTGTCATACAGAGCCAGATGTGTGTATGTCTTGTTTTGTGCGTTGATGATGGGTGTGGTGTCTCTGATGTAGATTGTCTCAGCCGCCACCAGCCGCCGTTTGTCATGACAGTGTAAAATGATGGAAGTGTCAGCTGTCAGCATGGCTCTGGTGACCCGTACTCCGTGGTGTTCTCTGAGGTGATTATTGGGGCCACCACCCTGGAGATACATGGTGAGGCGGCGGCTGAGTGTAGTGGTTGTGTGACCAATGTAGCAGACGTTGCGGGTTACACAGTCCCCGGTGGTACATCTGAAGCGGTATACTACATCGGTCTGTTTCAGTGTTGTAGTTTGAAACTGTCCTTGCGCATGAAAAAAGATGATGTTTTAGGTGTTTTGTAGCAAACTAGGAGACGAATTGTGTGGCCTGGTTGTGCGGGTATAGTGTTCTTCATGACTATGTCACGTATGGCCTTCTCATCTTTCTTCCAAGAGGGTGTGATGGTGTTTTTATAGAAAATGGTGATGTCGTTAGCAGTGTCACGTGTGTCCTGGCCAGTAAGATGGCCAGCACACACGTAATATATATATATATATATATATATATATATATATATATATATATATATATATATATATATATATATATATATATATATATATATATATATATATATATATATATATATATATATATATATATATATATATATATATACATACATACATACATACATATATATATATATATATATATATATATATATATATATTTATATATATAGATGTTTATATGTATGTATATATATATATATATATATATATATATATATATATATCTATATATGTATATATATAATATATTATTGTGTGTGTGTATGTGTATGTGATGTATAATGTGCGCGTATATTCAACTATTTCCTTAGTTTCAACGAAAATACAATTTTATTTTCTGTTCTTTTGTTTCAGCCACATCATTTTGAAGTCAATGCTAAGCCAGATTTGTCATGGCAGCAAAACTGGCGAAACATTTTTTTTTAAATCGTATCCGGCTACTTTCCGGCGTGCAGTATGTGTATGACAAGAACTAAAACAAAATATTCATCATCATCTAATATTTGTCTTGAAAGGAATCAATTGAAGTGTACGAAACCATGTTTTGACAAAAGGAAGGAAGCAAAACTGTTGAATTGTTAGGCAAAAAAACTATCGTACTTTTAAGTGTGTTTGACCAGTTGTGGCATCTTACCAGTTTTGAGCGTCTAGGCAGTACCGAGACCATGGTGGCTGAAGTGATCGTCTGGAAATTTGAAACAATCCGCGACTCGACCAGTAGCCTGACATTGTCTCCAGATCCCAGGGTGTCGTGAGAGCTCCCTCAGCTGGATGATTGGTCTCGAGATCGTAGGGTTCTGCAACAGTTCCCCGAGCTTGCGGATTTGTCGCGCGCTCGCTGAGTGTCGCAGCGGGTCAGGTGCGTTTCTCAGGCAGCTTATGAGTATTGCTGCTCGTCATCCCCGTGAGAGCGGACCTCGAGCGCGATGGGCCGCCGACGGCCCGTGCCAGCCACCATCCGTGGCAGATACAATCAACTCCGCGCCGACCAGACCGGTCCAGGTCACGTGCCGCGCCCAGGTCGACCCGTGTCGGTGGTGTGGAGTTGTCTGTGGAGTCCATACAGGCCGACCCGTGTCGGTGGTGTGGAGGGTGGGGTGGTGGGGTTTTTTGGGGGGTCCATACAGGCCGACCCGTGTCGGTGGTGTGGAGGTGTGCTGTGAGTCTGTGGAGTCTATACAGGCCGACCCGTGTCGGTGGTGTGGAGGTGTGACTGTGGAGTCTATACAGGCCGACCCGTGTCGGTGGTGTGGAGTTGTCTGTGGAGTCCATACAGGCCGACCCGTGTCGGTGGTGTGGAGTTGTCTGTGGAGTCCATACAGGCCGACCCGTGTCGGTGGTGTGGAGTTGTCTGTGGAGTCTTGTGGAGTTGCATACAGGCCGACCCGTGTCGGTGGTGTGGAGGTGTCTGTGGAGTCTATACAGGCCGACCCGTGTCGGTGGTGTGGAGGTGTCTGTGGAGTCCGACCGTGTCGGTGGTGTGGAGTTCAGGCCGACCCGTGTCGGTGGTGTGGAGTTCTGTGGGGTCTATACAGGCCGACCCGTGTCGGTGGTGTGGAGGTGTCTGTGGAGCCATACAGGCCGACCCGTGTCGGTGGTGTGGAGGTGTCTGTGGAGTCTATACAGGCCGACCCGTGTCGGTGGTGTGGAGGTGTCGAGGTGTCTGTGGAGTCTATACAGGCCGACCCGTGTCGGTGGTGTGGAGGTGTCTGTGGAGTCTATACAGGCCGACCCGTGTCGGTGGTGTGGAGGTGTCTGTGGAGTCTATACAGGCCGACCCGTGTCGGTGGTGTGGAGGTGTCTGTGGAGCATACAGGCCGACCCGTGTCGGTGGTGTGGAGGTGTCTGTATGTGTGGTTTGTGGAGTCTATACAGGCCGACCCGTGTCGGTGGTGTGGAGGTGTCTGTGGAGTCTATACAGGCCGACCCGTGTCGGTGGTGTGGAGGTGTCTGTGGAGTCTATACAGGCCGACCCGTGTCGGTGGTGTGGAGTTGTCTGTGGAGTCACAGGCGACCCGTGTCGGTGGTGTGGAGTTTTCGTGGTGTGGAGGTGTCTGTGGAGTCTATACAGGCCGACCCGTGTCGGTGGTGTGGGTATGCACCTTCGGTGGTGTGGAGGTGTCTGTGGAGTCCATACAGGCCGACCCGTATCGGTGGTGTGGAGGTGTCTGTGGAGTCTATACAGGCCGACCCGTGTCGGTGGTGTAGAGTTGTCTGTGGAGTCCATACAGGCCGACCCGTGTCGGTGGTGTGGAGGTGTCTGTGGAGTCCATACAGGCCGACCCGTGTCGGTGGTGTGGAGGTGTCTGTGGAGTCCATACAGGCCGACCCGTGTCGGTGGTGTGGAGGTGTCTGTGGAGTCCATACAGGCCGACCCGTGTCGGTGGTGTGGAGGTGTCTGTGGAGTCTATACAGGCCGACCCGTGTCGGTGGTGTGGAGTTGTCTGTGGAGTCAGGCCGACCCGTGTGGTGGTGTGAGTGTTGGGATCTATACAGGCAGACCCATGTCGGTGGTGTGGAGTTGTCTGTGGAGTCATACAGGCCGACCCGTGTCGGTGGTGTGGAGGTGTCTGTGGAGTCTATACAGGCCGACCCGTGTCGGTGGTGTGGAGGTGTCTGTGGAGTCTATACAGGCCGACCCGTGTCGGTGGTGTGGAGGTGTCTGTGGAGTCCATACAGGCCAACCCGTATCGGTGGTGTGGAGGTGTCTGTGGAGTCCATACAGGCCAACCCGTATCGGTGGTGTGGAGGTGTCTGTGGAGTCCATACAGGCCGACCCGTGTCGGTGGTGTGGAGGTGTCTGTGGAGTCCATACAGGCCGACCCGTGTCGGTGGTGTGGAGGTGTCTGTAGAGTCTATACAGGCCGACCCGTGTCGGTGGTGTGGAGTTGGCTGAGGGGTCCATACAGGCCGACCCGTTTAGGTGGTGTGGAGTTGTCTGTGGAGGCCATACAGGCCGACCCGTGTCGGTGGTGTGGAGTTGGCTGTGGAGTCCATACAGGCCGACCCGTATCGGTGGTGTGGAGTTGTCTGTGGAGTCCATACAGGCCGACCCGTATCGGTGGTGTGGAGTTGTCTGTGGAGTCTATACAGGCCGACCCGTGTCGGGGGTCTGGAGTTGTCTGTGGAGTCTATACAGGCCGACCCGTATCGGTGGTGTGGAGTTGTCTGTGGAGTCCATACAGGCCGACCCGTGTCGGGGGTCTGGAGTTGTCTGTGGAGTCTATACAGGCCGACCCGTATCGGTGGTGTGGAGTTGTCTGTGGAGTCCATACAGGCCGACCCGTGTCGGTGGTGTGGAGTTGTCTGTGGAGTCCATACAGGCCGACCCGTGTCGGTGGTGTAGAGTTGTCTGTGGAGTCCATACAGGCCGACCCGTGTCGGTTGTGTGGAGTTGTCTGTGGAGTCCATACAGGCCGACCCGTGTCGGTTGTGTGGAGTTGTCTGTGGAGTCTATACAGGCAGACCCATGTCGGTGGTGTGGAGTTGTCTGTGGAGTCACAGGCAGACCCATGTCGGTGGTGTGGAGTTGTCTGTGGAGTCATACAGGCCGACCCGTGTCGGTGGTGTGGAGGTGTCTGTGGAGTCTATGCAGGCCGACCCGTGTCGGTGGTGTGGATGTGTCTGTGGAGTCTATACAGGCCGACCCGTGTCGGTGGTGTGGAGTTGTCTGTGGAGTCCATACAGGCCAACCCGTGTCGGTGGTGTAGAGTTGTCTGTGGAGTCCATACAGGCCGACCCGTGTCGGTGGTGTGGAGTTGTCTGTGGAGGCCATACAGGCCGACCCGTGTCGGTTGTGTGGAGTTGTCTGTGGAGTCTATACAGGCAGACCCATGTCGGTGGTGTGGAGTTGTCTGTGGAGTCATACAGGCCGACCCGTGTCGGTGGTGTGGAGTTGTCTGTGGAGTCCATACAGGCCGACCCGTGTCGGTGGTGTGGAGTTGTCTGTGGAGTCTATGCAGGCCGACCCGTGTCGGTGGTGTAGAGTTGTCTGTGGAGTCTATACAGGCCGCCGTGTGAGGGTGGTGTAGAGTTGTCTGTGGAGTCTATACAGGCCAATCCGTGTCGGTGGTGTACAGTTCTGTGGAGTCCACCCAGGCCGCCGTGTGTCGATGGTATAGGAAGGCTCTGGAGTCCATCCATACCATCGGGTTATAGTGGTCTCGAGAGCTCTGAAGTCTCTAGTATCCGATCAGACCAGTCTGAATACGGCTGTTGACGGTTCAAAATCATCTCTCCTCATAATGATCTGGACAAGTTTGTTATGGCTTGACGCGTACTGTAGCTGCACTAATCCCAGTTTTCTGATTTGCCAGAGCCTGATTTTTTTCATAGACTTTGTGTATGTGGAGGAAATTCGATGCTTGATTGAGAATAGCGCATGTGGTTACCCTTTGACCTAAAAGGTTCAGTTCAGTGTGTGATAAAGAGAGACACCGCTTCAGTGTAGCCTTACCATTTCAAGGGCAGCTACTTTTCGTGCTCTAATATTAGATATCGTCAGATAGCTAGACTTCATAATCTAAGTATATTCTAGCACTGCCAATCCATCACTTCATAACACCACAGTTGGCTATGTTTTATCATCACAGTCCTCACTGACCAGAAATTTGGTGTGCTGGTTGACAATATTCCTTGATTAGGACATGGTACAATTAGGTCCTGATGCCCCTACACGAAAGTTTCAAGCTCCGCTGATTCAAGCCATTTTCCGCTGATTTTAACATTACATGTGTGCTACCCTGTTCATCACGCGTCTTGCAGTAATTATACTGATATTTTTGGAATTCCATATCCACAGTCGGTGGAGTATTGCGCCACATGCACCATAAAGGAAGACATTCGCGAGGATGCTCATTTTGGCATCTCAGCTTTTTTTCATCCATCTGGATTAGACAAATAACCCAATCCCGTCACTGACCCAATACTTTGCTGAGTTCCGTGCTTACAATATGAATAATTCATCGAGGCTAAATTCCAACTTAGCCCACCGCAAGCAGTGGGTTGCCTCATCTCAGGACGGGCCTAATGGCATTGCGTAAACCGGCATCGTCTCTTTCGGAACAGGATCCTCTAACCGGGGGTGGGGGACTTAGCGTGACAGCGGTCCAGGTACGGCACTGACGTGCTTGAGACACACGGGCCGTGACCGCACACCGATAGCATGTGTGGCCCGCCGTCACTACTCCGGGCACTTCAATGTTGAACTTTGCCAGGGGCTTCCCCTCCTTTTTTCAAGGCGCGATTGGATAATTGAGCATGCCCATTAATTCTAGGCAACACTCATATGCATATTGTTAAGTGTGGAGAAGTTACTGGAAACTTGTCTGTGCATCTTGCCTGTAGCGCGCCCCATGACAAGAGTGTGACTTCCTAGCTATCTGTGGGTGCCCGGGTCACGGTCACGCCCGGAAGTGTGACTTCCTAGCTATCTGTGGGTGCCCGGGTCACGGTCAAGAGTGTGACTTCCTAGCTATCTGTGGGTGCTCGGGTCACGGTTACGCCCGGAAGTGTGACTTCCTAGCTATCTGTGGGTGCCCGGGTCACGGTCACGCCCGGAAGAAACCGCATGATCGATCAAAATATATGTGTAAATGTGGCCAGGCCAGGACCTCTTGTTCAGCTAGGAAAGTATTTGTGAATGTGGCCTGACCAGGACCTACTTCAGTCAGGGAAGTGTGTGTGCAAATGTAGCCATGCCAGGTCCTCCTTCAGTTAGGAAAGTATTTGTGAATGTGGCCTGACCAGGACCTACTTTAGTCAGGGAAGTATTTAGGAATGTGGCCTTGTCAGGACTTACTTCAGTCAGGGAAGTGTATGTGCAAATGTAGCCAGGCCAGGTCCTCCTTCAGTTAGGAAAGTATTTGGGAATGTGGCCCGGCCAGGATCTACTTCAGTCAGTTAAGCACGGTTTGTAGGTTTGTAAAGACAGAGATCAAATCCATTACAAAAGCGTGCATTGAGCGTGCCTTTTCCATTACAAAAGCGTGCATTGAGCGTGCCTTCTGCATTACAAAAGCGTGCAACATTATTTTTGTTGTGAAGCTACCGGGTGTTGAGCACCAACTAATGTATGTTTCTAAAATATTTAGTTCTTTAGAAGAAGAAATAATCGTCGTTGGCATCAACCTCCGTTTGACTAAATCCCGAATCAGCGCCTGGAGGTCTCCAAAAGAAATGAGTGGCGATGTCCATGCATTGGTATGAAACTGAACAAGAAAACGGTCAAACATCTAGGTCAACAACCCGCAGCAATTAAATTGCACTCTGAAAATTTACCATGCGCTGCATTCCGTGGTGCCGAACCTGAATTTCAAATCCTTTTTCTTCCTGGACATCTTTTGTTTTGCTACCTCCCCAATTGCAAGATAGAATAAATGGTTTGCTGTCGATATATATGGTTACGTTTGATTCTGAGTCTTCAGATAACGTTAGGTGGGAGTATTTTATATAGCTTAACCATTACCCCTCATTGTGCTGTCCGAAATCACAATTTTACCTTTTCCTGTATCTGCATACGCAGAGCCAAAACTTAATTTGTTTAGCTATTGGATCGCGGAGGAAATAGTCTTGAAATTTATATTCACCTGAAACAAAATAAGTGCTTATTGTGCGTTGCATATCAATGTGTGATGTGTTGTGATGCTCCAAGTGAACCTTTGCCGATAACTGTCAAGTTTTATACCATCAGGGAGCCTTGGCCAACTCGCCCACCTTGGTTTAGATCCTCCTTGGTTTATTCTCAACTTCTAACATGGAAGCCTATGGGTGGGACTCAAAATAATTCAGTTTCAACCCACTCATTTCCTTCATGCGTACCCCCCCAAAAAAAAAATGATGAATAGGAAAGTTCGGTTTGCCGTGGTTTAGATTGGGTTATTTTATATTTATTTGGCTCAGGTATGGTAAAGTAGCACCATTTTATATAACTTTGATATTCTCTATTCATGTTCCGTTCAAAATCATGATTATTTTAGTTTCTCATTGAGTATCATGAAGACGGTGGTAATTAGACAGCTTCTGGTTTCCACACCAATTGGATTTTAACTTCAGATTCAGCACACAAAAATACATCATATTGTGTGCCTTGCAGCATTTGTTGTTTTGGTTGACTTCTGGTTGGTTGATTGATAAGTTGGTTCGACTCGTGATATGACGTGTAGTGTTGTGATGTGGTATTGGTTGTCAGGGCCTGTCGAATATTTGGGTTCAAACGTATAGGAGTCGGGCGATATACTGGCTAAGCGGCCAGTTTTGGTTCTAGGGTTGGCAGGTTTTATTCTTACGAGTAATAGCCAGATCCGATGTACCTCTCACGTGATTCAATTTTCTCAGTGCTTAAGCACGAGCAATGATGGCAGGGGCTCTGTCAATAGGTGCTCAAGTGCTTCCATTGATTTATCAATTAGCTGTTCATTCGAAGACCTCTGACCCAACACCACCGAAGCGGTGGCGTGTATTATTTTCTAAAGTTCACAACTTTTAACGTTCATAATTACTAAATTTGAAGTTCATGTCCAAAAATTGGAAGTGAACTACTAAAGCAGCCCGGATAGGAGGCGTTCACATTTTCCAAAGTTCATAATTTAATTTGTAAGTTCATTTCCAAATCTTCGAATTTAGCCTCCAATTGGAAGTTAACTTCCAACACGTGGAAGCCAGCTTCTAAATTGGAAGTTCACTTCCAAAAATTGGAAGTGAACTTCCAAAGTAGCCCGGATAGGAACCTAACCTAGCCTAGCCTAACCTAAGCGAACCTAACCTAACCTAGCTTAGCTTAGCCCAACTTAAACTAACCTAACCTTCCGACGTATGGAAGTTAGCTTCCAATTTGGAAGCTAACTTCCAAGTTTTTGGACTTGGTTTCCAATTTGGAGATTATGAACTTGAGAAAATATGAACGCCTCATATCCGGGCTGTTGTAGAAGTCTACTTCTGATTTTTGGAAGGTGACCCAATTCAGAAAGTATGAATGTTTGAGGTTGTGAACTTTATAAAATACCAACGCCCCCACCAACACGGTGGTGGTACGACTATAATTGAGCGCGCCGGCCCGTTTAGGATTGCATGAAAGATGCCATCGAAAATGTAAAATCCCTAGGCCTCTCGGTTGAGCCAGACCGAATGGGACCCCCCCCCACCCCCTACCATATTTAACTGCTCGAGCGCCTGCAGCCGTGCGTGTTCATATGTCACTGAAGCTTTTCGAAAAAGCCACGGAAGGGCCTGCTCGGCTGCAATCGACGCCATTCTCTCAGCCTGTAATGGTCTCTGTAATTGGGTGACGACAATGTTGGCCTGAGACAAGGTACAAAATGTTACCCTGGAGCTGTGGATGTGATCCAGATCAGATATCGTGAGGTAAACATTGTATTTGAATCGGAATTGGATGCGTCGGAATGCGCTGTGCAAGGCGTAACGACTTGGGTCACTCGGGAACAAGTGTTTTCGGCTCGTGTTGAAATGAAGCTGCTCCTTTTCTAGCATTTCTTTCTTTTCCATTACGTTGCGATATCTCTCCTACCTGTTGCCGTGTCGCTCAGTAGATGAATCATGCATATGAAAGGTCGCGAATGGATTATTTTTTGTTTCTTTCTGTTTTTCTTTTATTTTCTTTTTGTTCCAGTCTTGTTTTGTTCACATCCCAGCCTTTCATCAGTAAAAGCATTCCCCCAATGCAACACTTCACCTCGTTGCTGTTGGCCCGCTGTGGCCTGCCGCTGGGTCAGGGGCCATGTCGCCTGGGGCGACGCGTGCGGCCTCCCCCGCGGCGAACGAATGGACCTGCCGGCGCGCGCAGGGACCGGGGCCAGAAGGCCGCCGGGCGCCCAGCCAGTCTCCATCGGCGCGCCGTGAGGGAGGTTCCGCGGGAGACAGTTGGGCTGCGCCGAGGGCAGCGACCCCCTCCACACGTGCTCCCAGCCTGCCTGGTCGCCGCCTATGGCGCCGCCTGGCCGTGGCTGCCGGCCGCGGCGTGCGATGGCCACGCAGTGCGAGGTCGGCACGTGACGTGGGTGGGATTAGACGCGTCGGTAGCCGAGACAGTGGCATGGTGCTCCCCTAGTGACCCGAGTGACCCGAGCGGTGTCGAGTGTTGGCGCAGATCCGCCGGTCAGACAGGATGTATCCCGGGATGACCTGGCACCATGCGACAAGCATTGAGCACGCCCAGGCAAACAATCGGGTGCGCTCAATGAAAGGTCAGTGATTGTACCCACGGCGTCATTATCACTCGGCTGGCTCAGATGTCAACACAAAGGTCATTGTCGGCCACCAAAATGTGAAGAACCGACGCGTCCGCGGTCGAAAAACAACCTGTCCCAGCTGTGACCGGTTGTTTTGCGATGGCGGACGCATCGGTAGTTCACACCTGGTATATATATATATATATATATATATATATATATATATATATATATATATATATATATATATATGTATGTATGTATGTATACATATCGTTCTCTTTGTCTCTGTCTCTGTCTCTGTCTCTGTCTCTGTCTCTGTCTCTGTCTCTGTCTCTGTCTCTGTCTCTGTCTCTGTCTCTGTCTCTGTCTCTGTCTCTGTCCCTGTCCCTGTCCCTGTCCCTGTCCCTGTCCCTGTCCCTGTCCCTGTCCCTGTCCCTGTCCCTGTCCCTGTCCCTGTCCCTGTCCCTGTCCCTGTCCCTGTCCCTGTCCCTGTCCCTGTCCCTGTCCCTGTCCCCCTGTCCCTGTCCCTGTCCCTGTCCCTGTCCCTGTCCCTGTCCCTGTCCCTGTCCCTGTCCCTGTCCCTGTCTCTGTCTCTGTCTCTGTCTCTGTCTCTGTCTCTGTCTCTGTCTCTGTCTCTGTCTCTGTCTCTCTCTCTCTCTCTCTCTCTGTCTCTGTCTCTGTCTCTGTCTCTCTCTCTCTCTCTCTGCCGGACGAATCAGGCAATGCTTGGGGAAGTACGCGCAGACGGACGCACGCACCTACACAAACCCATACGCACGCACGCACGCACGCACGCACGCACGCACACACACACACACACACACACACACACACACACACACACACACACACACACACACACACACACACACACACACACACACACACACACACACACACACACACACACACACATTCATGCATACGTATGCATACGCACACAAACATACACAAGTGCACGTAGACAAACACATACACGTGCACATGCACGCACTTGCGCACGGGCACACACACGAACGACGCGACAATCTTTGCGAGGTAATTTGTATTTAGCATTGGCGCTATTCGGGCTGATAATGTTTACTTTGCCGTTGTGGGGATCCCGATCAGGCTCATGCGCAAAGTATGTCCCAACGTCACTCCCAACGTCACTCCCAACGTCACTCCCAACGTCACTCACAAACTCACTCCCAACGTCACTCCCAACATCACTCACAAACTCCGACTCCGTCTTATTGACGCGAACTTCCGCCGTTACAAAGGATCAGGCTGATGTCGTTCCTCCAGCCTCGCACTGGTGTCTGCCATAATTTGTTAGAAATCTGTCCGCAATTATTTGTACACGTGGTCGACATAATACATAGGCGCCAGGGGGGGGTTTGACTCAGGTCACTGTTCCCCTCGAACGCGAGCAGCGTGAGACTTAACTCCTCCGACAATGGTTTAACTCCATTGTGATATTTCCACAACGTTCTTTCCGGGTGTGTATGATGCTCAGACTCAGGCTTTGTGTAACGCTCAGTTGACCGCTCGCGAATCGTCGGGGTTGGTGAAGGAAATGGCGGTTCGATATACCATTCGGCGGTCTAACAGAGGCACCGAAAAAGAAAAACGCAGCACGCATCACTTGATGGAACTTGTACACCGGACTCCATGGCTCAGCTATTGTTTTATTCCGGCACGTGTTTGCATTTTCCGAAGCCTGAACTAGTGCAGAGTGCAGTGTGCCGTGTGCAGTTGCCGGTGCATTGGGCGCAGAGCGCAGTGCAGTCGCCCTCCGCTGTAGCCGGGTCTGCAAGTGTCGGATGCCGGTACGGCTCATTCGGTATTGCAGTGGCGTGCAAACTGTAGTGTATGCTTGTACTGCCTCCCAGCGCTGGGCGAGTCTAAAAGGACAGCTAATGCCTCCCAGACGGGACCTGCCGGACGACGGCACACTGACTTCGGCCATGCGGCATGTTTACCGAGCTGACTATGCATCGCTGTGCGGAGAGCCATCGCACTGGAAGGTCACGCTTCGCACCCGCGTTAGAAAATGGGCGTGCTCCTGTGGGATCTCATACATGGCGCAGGCTATCGGCGTATTTTACTGTAAAAGTAAATATTGATAATAAAGTGGGTTTGAGGAATAGATGGAAAACCCAGAACGACAAACCCTACACGATCTTGTAGTACAACTGGTGAGTTCGCAACACGCCACTCTTCGTGGAGCATAGGGGGCAGTACTGCATTGGAAAACTGTTGGGCAAGGGCATAAGAACGTTGGAAATATTCGGTGCGCAAATAACCTTGAACTGGATTCCTTTCATCTAATTTCCATGACATACGCGTGCATAAAGTTAAAGTTCCCAGATATTGAGAGTATGCGTTATGCGACAGACGCCATGTTAATGCGGGCATTGCAAATACACCTAAATGCCGCGCCAAATTTTGTTTCATGAAGGATGTGAAATGTACGTCAGCAGACATAAGCTGCCCTGTCTGTCTGTAGGATTGGTTTTCTAGCCATGCCTCATATTCGTGATTACTGTGGTAAAAACTTGTCTGTTTGAGAGTAAAATGTCGCCGGGTGTTGCAAAGGAACCCAAAGTGCCGCGCCAAATTTTTTTTGACAAGGATAGTGAAATGCACATCAGCAGACAGGTATCGAACTTGCCAACCTCCCTGCAGGGTTGGTTTTTACAAACCAGGTTAATTTACTGCCGTGTAGGTAACCTGCATGACCTCTGCAGTCGATGTGCCCCTAAACCCCAATAATCCCAGCCGTGTAGGTAGTAAACGGGTCAGATATCTTGCATGCCAGTGTGAAGTAGTAAGGGTCTTCAACTTCCGCGATTAATTGCAGCGCCAAACATTTCGGGAATCGTTACGAAACCAACCGGATATAAGAGGCACTATTCTATTACTGATTGCATATATTATGGGTTTTTATATATTATTATCACATTTATTATGATATATTTATTATCACTGCATCTATTATGGGTTTTTCATGGGATGAGTTTTTCAAAACAAGCTGAAGATGTTATCTTTGACCAGGTGTTTACGGTATGTTGCTAGTCCTCCCCACCGGTCTCACTGCAGCGCTAGTAATCAAATGTCCGCGTTTGTCGCGTAATGGATTCTCCTGTTCCAACGTCGGTGTTGTTGGGTTCGTGACCCTCCCCTGGCATCCGAAAAAGTCGGCCTTGGTACGGGTCGGTTGTCGTGACCGAGAAAACATCAGCACCGCGTGCGTCTCTGTAATGCCACCGAAAAGCCTGACTCAAAGGTGTGGCCGGTTTCAGTACCCATTCCTCCCCAACCGCTACATCGGGATCCTCCGGTGGTGCGATGGGCCAGATTCACGCGCCGGCTAGAAGTAAATGCACCGAAATCGCCCACTCGATGTTGCTGGTGTTATGGCACGATGCCTGGACCAGCAGCAGGGGCAATATGGTGACGCAACAAGTAGTATGTTTCGTGATGATGCACGCTAAACAGTGATATTGCTGCTGGTCGTAGTCTGTAAAATGTCTGGCGTTGCGCGAAGTTGTAATCTGCTTGATACCATTGTTTTTATTCGTGCTCCTTTGAGTGGATCATGTTATATTTGGTCATTGGGTTGTTTTTCAATAGTTTCTCTCAGAATGTCCCAGGCATGGACGTTGTTTATCGTATTCTTCGATAGTACTCGAGCACCACCGATAATTCATCAGCTTAACCATCAGACCTAAACCACGCGTCATTGTGGATCGAACACCAGATCAAGTCCACACCAATCTGGGTTGCCACCAGTAAAGATCATTTCGTTATAAAGCAGCGCTCGAAAAAGGTAATAGCCAGATTATCAATATTGATATTGAGGATTCACGCACACATTATCTGATCAATATCACCACGCAGTATCGAAAGGGCGTGCCATCCACCTGTGCCCCGGCTGTCCCGGCATTACGGTCAGCAGGGCTGTGGCGTCACCACGGGGCACCGCTGGCACACAAACCATTTCGTGCCAATTTAATTTAAAATTCAACCTATTTATCGTCCCCAGATGACAACGGGCCTTCTTTTATGGATTAAGTGAATGAACGTTTCCATTTCCAATGTACTCTGCGCGAGTGTTCTGGGAAAATTGAACCAGCCAATCTAATACCGCTGTCGATTTTCAGCCATTCGCCGATGATGGATTTCGACGAACTGACGGTGCTTCGTACTGACGCGCAGACACTGCGGGTGTGCGTGCCACGGTGTTGTATGTAGCCAGGTGTGGGTGAGTGCGCTGAGTAGGAGATTGGCAGGCGCCACTGGCCGGCCGGCAGGCCGGCCGGCCGGCCGCCGCTGGCGGATCTGGGTCATTCAGCTAATGCAGTGCGCCCACCAGCATCGGACGGCGTTACCGCCTGCACGCAGTCGCTGCTGGTGGGGTAAACGGCTGGTCAGCCGCTGCTGCCAGAGCGAGCTGGTGGGGGAATGGCCCGGGCCGGTCAGCACCTGTTGCTGGTGGGGGAGACGGCTGGTCAGCCGCTGCTGCTATAGCGAGCTGGTGGGGGAACGGGTCGAGCAGGCCAGCCGCTGACATGAAAGGAAGTGGACACGTCTCGGGGGCAGCCGCGTTTACCTGTCAGTATCTAAATCACTGCCACCATCTGCAGACCGTCGGACTATGATTGGTTGGTGTGAGCTAAGCTGATACGCTGTAACGCCGTGCTGGACCTACAAGACAGAGCGAAAATTAGTTGTAAATCCGGCTAAGGCGGTGCTTGTGGCACAGGGTCAGAATGTCCAAGCCTCAAAATGTCCAACAGCCAATAACACTGCAGTGCGACAGAATATCCAAGACGCAAAATTTAAAATGCAACAGGATATCCAAAACCTCTATAGGGCCCATATTCCTTGTGAATCCACTCTGCCCTTGGACATTCTGTCATACCCCAGTATTCCTGGCTGTTGCACATTACGGTATAGCGATATGCCGTGACAGAATGTCCAGACGGTATGGTAATATTCAATCGTCAGAATGTCCAACAGCCAAAAATACTGGTGTGTGACAGAATGTCCAAAATCCCCATTGAATGGTTCTATGTTAATTCTGGATCCGCTTTGCACTTGGACATTCTGACGCTTATACGATATGGCGCTTGACTTCCGGGCCCTGTACTGACTGGGCAACTTCCTCCCGAGGGTCCCCTGCCATGTGTATGCTCGGAAGCTGCTTGCGTGTCACAACCCTGGGAGACTTGCCAGTTGAGGCCGGGCCGTCCATGGTGGCCTGAGAACTTTACTCATTCCAGGGAGAGGCTCAGGGACGCTTCCAGAAGCCTGGTTTGAGGTTTCGGGCACTTCATTTTTGTTCTCTTTTCCCACGTCTAAAACCTCATCAGATTTGAACAGATCTGCTTAAGACAATATTTACGTCATAAGATGTTCTTAGATTTGAGGAAAATGACACTTTAGTGCAACAATTCGGCAAGATCGGTCTCGGAGGGAGGGGGGGGGGGGGCAGAGCCGGTCGCCGGCGGTGGCAGGCAGCTGACCCCGGCACCGGACACCGACGCCCCTCGCACTGTCAGAAGTCGGCGTCCACTCACCGCTGTCAGAGCGCAGCACCAACGAAAGTGAACCCGTTTCGAGTGACAACATCGGTTCCCCCACCATTCTGGCACTGTGGCTGGACTGACGTCACACCAGATTATTTTGCGTTGTGGTGGTGACTCTCAGGCGCATGTGCGTGCTACTGTCTTTCTGGTAAAGTTGTCATGGATAACATGGATACATGGATTCATATATATGTATATATATATACATATATACATATATATATATATATATATATATATATATATATATATATATATATATATATAAATATATATATATATATATATATATATATATATAAATATATATATATATATGTATATATGTATATATACACACACATATATATATATATATATATATATATATATATATATATATGTGTGTGTGTTTGTGTGTATGCGTGTGTGTGTGCGTGTCGCGATGGCTGACCCCTGGCATGCGGCAGGTTGCCATGGTCAATATAAAAAATATAGTCGGTGCATGGAACTGGGTAATGCAGGCAGCAGCATATCGTTACTTTTAGCCGTTTTCCACCACCAGACCCAATCGTGGAAATCAGTGAATACGGCTGCCTTTTCTTTACACCCCTCCTCAGGATGCACGCGCCACGTGCGGCAAAATGTTTGCGCTGCCGAGCTTGGAGATTATCATGGTTACCCCGTGGTGTCGGTTTGGTGTCGGTCGGTTCATTGGTTCGCGAGCTATGCTGGTTAAAACCGAGCCGATTCGGCGCACTAAAATTGGTTATATTCCGATGTACAAATCCACGTTTCGCATACTAAACCAATTGACAGAGGATTTCGGCGCAACCCGTTCTTCCATCACATCGGTGTGGCTCACGTGCAGCTTGTTGACCCGATCGGACTGAAATTGTGCCCAAAGGGTAGCCAGCACTGTGGGCTTTCTCGTGGTGTCACATATCCCTCGTTCCCTGCGTTGTGTGCCGAGCCGGACGCCAATTTGTGGCGGTCGCGTTTTTCGTCGGAAAGAGCCCCAGCCCCATGTTAAACATACTGGGGGTATCGCGCGAATCTTGAGCGCATGGCTCGCGCTACGCTTCACCCACACTTACAAATTGTGCATTGCCGGATAGCCCAGGTGACTGGCTACCGTTCACCAAATTTGATAGCTCTGGTACGCGTCGCTCTCAGGTCGGAGGTGCCCCACTGGAAGCAAATGCACGCGCTTGACGGTCGCACGGTACTGCGCACCCGGCCGCCGACCACAGAAGCACGCATTTCCACATCGGGCGCGTGTTTGCACAAAGTTTCATATTCGTGCGACTTGTGGTATATGCTGTGGCCCTGGCTAGCTGATGTCGACATGACCCCAGTTGACGGCACGTGGCACGTGTCCACGTGACCCGTGCGACCCGCGCGACCCGAAACCACCGCCATGATCTGTTCGCCGAACCGGCGCATCACGTGTGAAAATTCGAGCGAAATCCGCCCAGCCGTTTTGCGCCGAAGCGGCACATAGACAGACAGACGGACAGACAGACAGACAGACAGACAGACACACGGACAAACATTTATTGACAACTTTGGAAAAACCGATCGCCATGTATTAAATCTCCGATTGGGGTTTCTCGTGACATAGTTACTCTAAAACCTATCTATGATTTTGAATCACACCCTCTGCCATTGCCAAGGGTGTGATTATGCGCACTCGCAGTCCGGCTCACAGTCCCAGGCCACTGACGGGACTCGATTCGCCAATGAGGCCTTTTAGGTACGACGAGGATTTTTTTGTTGGCGGGCCAATCGGGCGGCTTTAAAGTGCGACACGGGGTCGATCATATCGCATGTTTTAACGCATAGTAGGGTTCGACACGCCCAGGTTAAGCGCTTGGAGATTGAGGCCTGACATTTTACCAGACAATATTACCAGATTTTACGTAGACAATTGTTCAGGGATGTCCTGTGTCGTGTCGGTTGTAGTGTGTGACGAACAATAAACTCGTGGCACGTATCGGAAAAACAAATCGAGAATGGATTTGGGACCCATTGGAACGGCAAAAACAATGAAACGCAAAATATGTGGAAACTGCATCCGCTTTAACGTTGATGACTCATGAACCCAGGGTCCGATTTCTACACAATTTACGAAATTTTGTAGATAAATGACAACCCAATCGTCTAAGCTCAAACATGTTCTCAGCCACGTACCACGTGCCACTTGCATGGAGGTAAAATCTGGAATTAGTCATTTTAGCAGTTTTTACGTTTTGCATCACAGGTCAAAAACCAAATACCGTAACGACATGCAATGATCTGATCGACATATATAAATGCACCAGTTAACCTTCTTATGTGGAACACGAAAGCTGTCCCCCCATAGCGTCGACACTGGTATGAATACATTCTTCACGTGTATGGCTGGAGATCCTTGGGGTTCCAGACTCCCCTGGTTTGGTACCCTGCTAGTGCTACTTAGTCATTTTCCATATTATGTCTTGAAAATAAGGGTCTGCCCCCTGATCTGGTCGGAGATCTCCAGTCTTGTCCACACGTGACACATTTTGCACATCATGTGGGTTATACAGCGATGGCGGGCAAACACGGGAAATGCGTATTAAAACGTACACGTACGTGAAGGCCACTGCATTGTGACCCTAAAAGTACTTTCAGATTTGCATCCACGACCGCATACTTTCGTTGCCATCCAGGGACGGATGCTAAGCGAGCACTAGGGCACTGTGGCCTTCCCTCCCCTCCCCCTCCCCCTCCCCCGCCATGTGGAAGGTGGCGTCCCTTTGGAAAGGCTCGCGTGCATACCCTCGATTTTTTATCAGGGAGAGGCGCGCATCTGAGAGGAAAAGGCGCCCCTTCAGTGTTCACGAGTACACCCCTCCTCAACTCGAATTTCTCAGCCAGAGGTGCCCATTCACTATGCTCGAGTACATTTCCCCTCGATTTTTTTTGTTCAGCCAGAGGAACCCCTCCGAAGAAATGGTCCCCCAAGAGGAAAGTGCCCCCATGGCAATTCCTGGATCCGCCCCGGCTCCATAAAAGCCACCCCGTCACTGGCCGCCGTACCAGCGCCAGTGGCGTCAAGCCGCCGCCCGACCTACCCAGCCAAGAAACCAGGCAGCACACGCACTCTGTCGCCGGCCGCCAGATAACCCGAGACGACTATCATCACTCAAGACTAGAAGTACCAGTGGTAGTTTATTGCCATGAATCGTTGAGAAGCCGTTCAAAATGCCCGTATCAATATGACGCTATGATGTCGCGACAATCTCAACATTATCATCGTCGAAAAGTCGCACTTTACCCACGTATGATATATCTGACACCTGTTTAGCTTCACTATCTGATACACGCTCCAACATTGTCCTTGTGGGGATATTCTGGTGTCGCTCATGCTTCCCGTGCTTGCCATGCTTGCCATGTGACGTTGAACGCTCCGTCTGAAGCACGTCGTTTGTAAGCGCCCGGGCACTCGCATTTCCACCGTGGAGCCGAATCTGTTCCCCCGCCCCCCTGGCTGGAGTAATTCGTATCAGCTTGGACCATCTCTCGGACCATCTCTCACTGGGCTATTTTGTCTACTGCCGTTCCGATATATTTAGGGCAGCCTCTGGTCTGAGGACACGTCCGTTTTCCTGCCGCGAAAATGCCGATCGCCTAATGTTGTAGTTATATATTCGGCGCAGATATTTTCGGTTTGGGTCGCGACTTTTCGGCTTCTCTTCTTTCTTTTCTGAACCCGTCTCTTCGGCTTTGTCTCTACCCCTTCTTTCAATGTCTCCTTTCGTGTCTTCTTTCTTTCGCGGTTGTTTTCTGTCTTCTGTCGTTTTCCCTCCTCCCGCATTATTCACCTTTATTTCGATCTCCATCTCCTTCTCAATCTCATTTTCCATCTACCATCTTCCTCGTCATATCCGTGCGCATCTCTATCGCCAACTCCTTCCTCTTCCTCTCTTCCCCATATCTTCCTTCCACGTCAGTCGTTTCATTTCATACGCACGGCGTCATACGTATGATTCTAGGACAAATGTACGTAAAGACAAATGTACGTAAAGACAATTGTACGTATGGCGGATGTACGTAAGCAAATTGTACGTAAACAAATGTACGCGCTCTTCTGTTGCCACAGTCAAAGCAGAAGTGCTCCAGTGTGAGGCGAGGCGAAGCTCGCGCCTGTTTCAGCTCGGTGCCAGGCCCTACTTGTCCCTTAGCGCACCAGTTCTCATGAGCGAAGGAATGCGATAGGAACGCCAGCCCACTGTGGTCGGCGTCAGTAAATCTGAGTTTTTAGACGTCTCTCCGATGCGACGGAAATGGTCCAGCTGGTTGCCGCCTTCGTCGCCGCCTCGGCATAGCTGCTGCGGCGCTGGCGGCTTTGTTGCGCGGCCGCCCTCTGCCCACAACCAGCTGAATACGACCAGCTGAATCGCAGCCAGGCCTGGCTGGCGACAAAAACTCGCGACTTGCAGACCAGGTGGTGGCACACAACCCACCCTGTTAACACCTCAGACATGCCGTTCAGTGGCATTCGCCAGGCTGTCTACACATCAACGAGCTGGTCGAACATGGCCGCTGGACCTCATGCGGAAGTGGTATGATTCAGTGTTTCCTGTGATTTTGTGATTGGATAAGGCACAATGTCTCACCGCATTTATGAATGCGTGCATCGCTCTTCAGCGTACCAGGAGCGGTGATGTGGGTTTGCCAGGGCATTGGACCGTCCACTTGGTGCACATTGCGTTTCACTTTTGCGTTGCAACACATGATTCCTCTTGCCCACTCCGACACTGACGAATCGAAGATTAGGAAAGGAGATCAGAACAGTGGTCTCCCACCGTTTGTAGTTCGACAAAATCTGTAGTCTTCTCGATACCTATATTGGTGCCGATGAGCAGCGCCGTAATTATATAGAGTAAGGACTGGAATACTAGTGATTTCAAATCCAGAAGTTGTATTTTGCTTAATTCGAGTTTGAACGGGTTTCCTATAATATTGTTATAAAACAATGCGCACCATGTCCATTTAAAATCATTCCCGCCACCCTCTAGCTTGAATGCTAATTTATATTCCATGTTACCGTTATCTCTGGACACGATTTTCAGAGCATAGCTTCAGGTGAAAAGTAAAAATGCTCATCTGTCATCAACCCGCTGCACTTGGTTTCTTACCATCACGTTATACCAGCGACTGACCATTAATCAATTCTACTTGTATGCACGTTTTGCAAATTAAATTCCTCAAAAGTGGATTGGTAAGGCCAAACCTATCGGACATCGTTGAAAGCTACAGTCAAAATTGTACGGGTTCGTAATATTTTTTTCCTGAAACGATGATGTATAAAGGTAAGGTCTGGATGAGAAAAAGGCTTCCACACTCCCCATGTTATTGCTGTCGAGTTTTCTCAGCATGCGCATTTTTTTATCCACAACGAGGACACCTCCGCCACGGAGACAGTGATCCGCCTCTCTTAGACAGACGCCCTTTCATGTTCAGTGTCTTCAAACCAGGAACGCAGTCAGGTTCAACGGGGTGATAATCTTGTTTGTTTAATTTCCCCTTGGATTGTAGTTCGAGAAGTTTCACCTAATCGTAGTCCTTGTACAATGGCAATTTCTTTCGACGGCATCTGGAGATGGTGCACAGGACGGACGCAATATGGTTAGGATATGAGGGAATGCAAAAATGAAAAAAAAACACCCGTGGAATACCCATACGTTTTGAATAAGCTAGCCTCGCTACGCACAAAGCTTGACACAGAGAGGTTGTCTTTTCTCATTTGTCTTCCTTAGGTGCCATAGTAAACGTTCTATCACAAATATCCCCAATATACGTGATTCAGGGTGGTGTCTTTTGTTTAATCAGAATCACCTCAGCAAAGTTTGAAAATACAAAAATGAGTTTCTGATGTTACAGACGAATAGAAGACCGCTTTCTCCCAATTTAATAGCGTGACAATTACCCCTCCAAGTTCAGAATTATCCCATAGAAATTCAACCCTGCGCCCCATCACCAAATGACATCTGGGCGAGATGCTGCACCGGCGATTCCGCCGTATTGCAGGGCGCCAGTTCCCCTGCTGTACCGTGCCCGAGAATGTAGCTGACTGAAACAGTCACAGCGGCAGCTCGCGCCACCCCAGGCCACCCGCCTGTGACGCAACACAACCGCGTGAAAGTAGGTCACGCAGTGCATTCACCAAAGTCGGAACGCGGCGCATACTGACGGGGTGCGACGCCGAAACCGTGCAATACGAACAGCGCGCGTATGTGCCGAAAGCAAGCGCCGCGGCTGCGGCGTTGGGTTCCCCCACCCGCTGCGGCTGTCCTTTTTGGTTCCGGATCAGCATCTCGTGTCCATCTCGTGCTGGGATCGGGGCGGCGGGTTGATCCGCTGGGGCGGTGACGTCACCACGGCTTCTCGGGGGCGGGTATCCGACGGCCAGTGATGTCACCCCGGGAAGGCGGTGACCTCAGAAGAAGATAGCTGTTGCTGGGTCCCCACGTCACCGTCGCTACTGCTGATTAAGAAGAAAGTATGAACCAAACTTGTTTAGAGCATTCCTGCCAGGTGTCATACATTGACAAATGAGCATATATAGTGATTATGTCCTCGATATGTATCTATGTATATTTTATGTTGTATGTAAAAAGCATGCAACAATGTAATCTACATAACATGCATGCATGAATGTAATCTATGTAACAAGCAGCAGCAGAGAAAGCATTTTGTTCAGTGCAATGCTTACAATTTTTATAAATATATTATTAGTATGGATACGTACTAATTTCATCGTTGAACACGCACACAATACACTGGGTCAGGTTTCCCAATTAAGTACATAAATTCTGTACGGACAACGGTTGCCCGGCACAGTGTGGCACCATCGGTGTAGGTTTCTGAAAATTATTGATAGGGCACAATACATGAAGGTAGTGGGTGAACACAAATTGATTGAGGGTCATACCACATAGGGTCCCACGTTAAAAGCCTGCGTTTGCTTAAGATGTGGTGACAAAGATGGTGTCTGTTTTTTCAAGTTATTGGGGGGGGGCAAGTGATCTTCCAAAAGCATGCAAAGCTACACTCCTGTGTGTCACGGTTGAATTATTACCGATTCTCCATTCAGTGTAGTTGCATGGAGACCATGTCTGGAGGTTTACCACAAGCATTGCATCGTGTAGGCAATCTTGAACACTAGCTTAGTGTCAGCTACCCACCGCAGAAAGTGCAGACATAAAGTATCTGAATCCCGGCAAACACCAAGCTGGTCCATGACAGGAACGCATTGATATGGCGCCTGCCAACAGAACAAAGGGAAATGGTCAGACGCAAATCATGCTGGCGTCTCTTAGCTTTGCCAAGGAATCTCAGATAGGTCTATTCTCGCCCTGGTAGCAAACGGGCATGCTTTGCCATGTGCCATGAATATACAGGTTGCGTACCGGAGCACATGGTCTCAAGCCTGTCTGCATGTTTTATGTTGTATTTATTGTATGTGTTAAGCTCTCGTTGTGGCATTCCATCTTGGCTGTGCTATGTTTCATGTTGTCTCAGCTGTACCTTTTACGTTGTCTTTGTCACATACAATTTTGCTATTGTGGCATGTCGTATTTATCCCCACCCTTCCTCCATGGAAGTACTGTCTACTCTGCTGGTGTGACACACACTTCCAGGTAGAACATCCGCTATTTTTGCATTGTGCTCTCAGGATTTATCCTTCCCAGCCTGATTCCTGCACTCCGCCGACATGCCACTCTGAAGCCATTCAACAGCCGTTCTTGATCCAGAACAAAATGGCCGGAACGCCATCTATGCTACATAACCGTGCTGCATGACATTAGTGGCAGCTGCAGCAGCCCAAATTCATGGAAAACTACAGCAATTGCAGCCCGTTCTTTCAGTTAAACACTGTAAACCTGATCGTAAATTGAAGACATATTTACGATGGTCTGTTCTTCCATAATGATTCGTACCGGTGGTGTTACCGGTAATAAGCACGTCAATGTTACAATCTTGTGCTGCCTGCGAGCTGGTCCGAAATAGCTAAGAAAAGCAGTTTATTGGGACATGGCCATTAAACGTGGCTTGGCCCAATCAACAAAGGATTCACATATGTGGTTGGAATGCGATTGAGGGCCCAGTGGGCCGGTCAGGAGGGGTATCAGTAGCAAAAGAACGTCACCAGCTCACCCATATTTTTCTGCCATTTTGCAACCGATTTTTTGCACCATTTTGGAGATTTCGGCGCCCTTTTTGACCGGCTGTACGGCCCGTGTCGGCCCCTTTTGCAATTATTGTTCAAAGATGACTTCAGATTCCCTCCCAAAAAAAATCGGCCTCCCGTTAGTGAGTTACTGGGATTTTATGGTGTGTCCACTGCAGCCTACTTTGTGAATTTTGGGACTATAGCAGGTGCAGTCCCCGTTGGAAAATGTTGTATCTGCCCCTTGAATCATATAGCCCTGGATCTGGATCTGTCCCTTCCCCCTCCGCCCGTCACTTACGATGAACGTGAAAAACATGAAAGATGTTTAACAGATATGCGATATCTTGATTGGTTTATTACTGAATCGCATCTTTCGGCTTGGAAAACTGTACACCAAAGATACGGAAGACATGAATGGTAGCAAGGTATGTTTACTGCCTTATAATAAAGCTTTGGAAGCTTTTAGGAATTCATGCGATAAAGCAGAGATTAGGGTGTTTTTTCTTACCACAACACTAGTGAGGAACAAACCAGAAAGCGACAAAACTGCTGGAAGATATAGCATCCCACACTAAGCGAAAAAGTTACCACGGGTACTAAGTTGTGTGTTAATGTCTAAAAATACTAGCCCATTACCACCCACCCCAGGTACATGTCCTGAGCCATTTACCATTCCCAATTCCAGGGGGCTGGTCAGATCTACTGGCTCAGTTATTAGGAGCCCTATAGTGGTCGTCGATACCACCAGAGGTACCAGGGAGCTAGTGAGCTAGTAACCCTTACTACCTTACATACCAAGGGTCTTGTGAACTGTACTACCTCAATAACACGGGCTGGTAGCTTTTGCTGCCACGCATACCAGGGGTCTAGTAACCTTTACTACGATAGGTATCAGGAGGCTAGTAGCCTTTACTACCGCAAATACCAGGGCCGTAGTAACCGGGACTAATCCAACTACGAGGGTCGTAGTATCATTTACCACCCCTCAATACCAGTAGCCTTGTAACCGCCACTACCCCGGATACGAACTGCCAATAGCCTTTACTGCTGTTTTCAATAACCAACCAACCAATACCAAGAGGCTATGGTGGCCTTCACTATCCAAGGCACAAGGAGGTTCGTAATATATACTATGCCATTTAGCAGGGCCCTGGTAACCATGCCTCCTCAGGTATCACGGCCCGGTAACTCTAGCACCCCAGGTACGATCAATGACCCGCCACACTTCATACCTAGCCAGGGGCTCCGCTACGTTCTCAAAGTTGGCACGGAAGGGGATGGGCAGAGACAGGTTAAACCCTCCCCATTTAAAAAGCATTACCCCAGAGGCAGGTCCAACCATATCCTCCTCTGAATTCGGTTGCTTCATTTTGTAAACCTCGAATAAAGAATTCATTTGGTGCGAGAAAAAAAAATTGGTTCTTGCCGAAATGTTGGCTTGATGCACCTCCTCCATCCCCCGGTGGCGGAGCCTGCTGGCCGTGTACCTGTACCTGTCCCCTGTACCTGGCCGTGCTGGTTAGTATGCCTATGCCTCAGCATTCTTAATTTTCGTAGCATCATCCACATCCAGTAAGCCGTTAGTAAAATAACCATATGGCTGTGATATATGATGAGCTTTAAGTTCAGAGCTGTTTACGGAACATGCTGACCTGATATGCTTTATATTTTCATCATGTCACAATGTGAGCTTCAATTGCTTAATAGGATACAGATTCACTTCTGATGCAGACTTACCCATCAGCTGCCACCAGCCCTCCGATTGGGTAGGCCCCTATAGGTGCCACCACGTTATCTTGAACCGTTAAGTGACAATTGTTCTCGGTGACGAACACTTAGGATGAATTTTGGGAGTCATATCTGTTCAACCGCCGGGATTTTCATGTCCATGGCAATGTCTGGATGACTCGCCCCTCCATTAAACATTTGTATAATGCAACATATCCGGGGACGAGTGGTCTAGGGGTAAGATGCTCGTCTCACAATCGAAAGATTGTGGGTTCAAATCTCACCTGTCGCTACTCTTCGCCCGCGACCAATCGGCGTGAGAGATTGGCGACGCTATATGACTCAACGGTCGACGTGTCGTAAAACCAATAACCAACCAAAGCAACGTATCCAACATTGAGATTCACCGCATTATCTTCTGAACACCATCACCACCAATTATCCCTATCCAGTGCTGTCGCACTAAAGATACCTTTACGTTTGTACACCTTTAAGAAGATCTGTGCATTTGGGAAGGAACCTTTTTACCTTTACCGGCACACTTGGGAACCTATAGCCGAAGCCGACAAACTCAAGCTCGTCTTTGGCGCACGGCTGTCAAAATACTGTCTGTGGCGCTGGAGTCCCTCGTACATGGCCAGATTGTCCATGTGCATTTACACGCGACAAACAAATTGAAGCACGCCAGTGGTCGCCAGGGCTCGCCTGAGCCTCGCCAGCGATGCAGCCCTAATAAAATAAACCAACAGAAATGCCAGCAACTGCGCTAGGATGATGTAAACGTTAGTGCACTGGTTGGCACACGGGACTAGCCTTAATCAATGCCATGGTATTACCCATGGTAAGGTTTACCAGTGGTCAGTATTACTAGAGTCCTGACTACCCAGAGTGACCTTTGGTGCGGGGCTGGTACTCGTAACTATCGCGAAAGCCAGGATAATTACTACGGGTCAGCCTCTCGATATCACTTACTAGGGGGCCCATTCCACGACAAATCATGGGTCTTATGACACCTAGTATGTATACCATAAAGGGGGACTGGTAACACCCTCAGTAACTATTTGTATTAGTGTTTGCCCTAGGACTGTCTGTGTCGGCCAGCCTGGTAGGGATTTGTCCATAAGTGTTCATGAAACCGGATGGATGAGAATATTGGCAATGATAAGAATGGCACATTTTGCCGTCTTGACGACTTTAATCATCCAATCAATTTTTAAAGGGAAAAATCCGTTCTGCTACCCTGATCAAGAGGCGTTTAACCCGCGCCGTCTCGGGGGTTGATATGTGCCCCCCCCCCCTCAAGGTTTTCCGCGGATGGTGACAGAACGGCGCGCGGCAGCGCGCCGAAATTTGGCACACCCTTTCCCACATCAATTTGGCATGTTGCATGAAACTTTTGAGGTCAGGTCATCTAGGATTAACGAGTTAGTCAAGGTCAAGTGAGGTTACCTCCAGAAAAGTTAAACCAGTCGTCACGCTTTAACGGATAAAGATATTTTAATGAAACTTTCAGTGTTTGCTTATCTTTAGGGATGAAACAAAACGTATCAGAGGAAGTTTTGATTTTTTCCGTTTTCGATTACTTATTAGTTTTGCATATTTGCCCATAAGTGCTAAAATCGAAGATTCTGGCTAAAGTAAGCATTTTTTGACGGGAGCTAGTTGACTTCGAGCAACGTTTTTCTACCCATTAGAAAAATAAAATTAAAGAAAATTGGAATCTTAACATTTTGAAATAAAAAGAAGATAATTTTGATTTTTCGGTGGGCAAAAATGTTAGGGCCATGGTCGATTGCGCCTTCCTCTTCTGTTTCCAAATAATTTTGTGTTTTTTTTCAAATCTCCCCCAAAATGAACTCCCAGAGGCAAAAACACGATGTAAGTCGTGAAAACCTAGGCGCCCTAGTGACGTCACTTTTTTGGGATAAAATTGTGGGTGTGGTTACTGGCCCTACTCGTCGAGCGCTTTCCGATGATACCTCTTTTGTTTCCATTTGACGCTTAGTTTGGAGATTAGAGGGGGGTTTGTATCCCCCCACCCCCCGGAGGCCAGCTTTGATCAAGCAGGCCAGCTTTGACCAGCAAGGTGCTCTCAGCGGCCAGACAGAGCTTGCGTGACCGAGATGCCTTAGTGGCCGCAAATGGCATGGCCTTGACACAAGACATGCTGGCGAGATGATATGACCGTGACAAGACATTCTGGCGAGATGGTATGACCGTGACAAGACACGCTGGCGAGATGGTATGGCCGGGACATAAGACATGCTGGCGAGATGGTATGACCGTGACAAGACATTCTGGCGAGATGGTATGGCCGGGACATAAGACACGCTGGCGAGATGGTATGACCGCGACAAAGGAATCAGGATGCGGCAGCCGAAGTGGCTGCACACACACATACACACACATACACACACACACACACACACACACATATATATATATATATATATATATATATATATATATATATATATATATATATATATATATGTATATATACATATACACAGACACACACCTACACACACTCCTACACACACTCCTACACACACATACACACACACACACACTGCCGTATTGCGGCAGTATACGGCAGTTCACACGGACACACGTACACACACGTACACACCCACACACACACATGCTTACCGCCGTGTGAACCATCGACCGGCGTGAGCTGGTGAACCGTGGCACATGAACTGTGGCGCCGTTATGTGTGCCGTTACGCCGTGTACCGAGTTATTGTGCCCTGCTGTTTGTTACTGCATTGCCTCGTTCGATATTGCACTATTAGTTTGCTGTTATCCGTGAAGTTGGTCATTTGTTTGCTAGATTCCGTGATGTAACTCTTCTCTGCCTGTCCACCACTTGTTTTCTTGCGTTTTCTTATGATTTTGCACACTCGCATGATCTTACTTTTTGACCTCTTTTCTAGCTGATTATTTGATGCCGCAAATCCTGCAGCAAGTCGGACATCCAAAAAGTTAGTTTTTGCCTTCTTTTCGCTATGCCTTCGCTGCTTCCTCACGCTCTTCTCACTCGATCGCTTCTCGTGCATGCATCTTTATGGAAATGGGTTTGGAAAAGCGTTACCACTCACCGATTACGCAGTTGGTGCCAGAAGCATGGCCAGGGTGAGTTCTGGGGGACAATTGTAAAATCTTTAGTCAAAGAAGTGTGTTCTAGGTATAATGTTTTCATCTCCACTGGAGCATGCCAAAATGTGTGATTTGGTGTCTTTTACGAATGTAGGTTCTGGATATGCTATTGGCTACGTCCGTGCTTACCGTGCCTGCGATAATCACATCAGCTGGTTATAGTTGTATAGCTCTTTACTTGATCACATATCGACGCAGCTATCAATGCGGATGCATTACAACATACGCACTATTTAATTTGTGCACACTTGATAGCTGTTTTTTCAAGCATCTTGACGTTGGATTTCTTGGCATCGAGACCATTATGTCTGAGCATACTCTCTGACTCCAAATTTATGGCCACATGGCCCCAAATCTATGCATTTTCATAGCATTCAAAAGATAGCTGATGAAGAAAGGTATAGTTCCGTGATCTACTGTGGCCATTGTATGATTGTACTAATTATATCATTTCATAGATATGTTACTGTGAAATAAACCAAACGATATGATTTGTCATCAAGTCATCAAATGTCGAGGTTTATTAAACAACCACATGAGTTCATCGGTGTTAAGCCTATAAGTGGAAGATAGTATGGGAGTAGAGAAAAAGATAAGACTTCTCAATCAATACCTTCTCTCATGTTCTGTCTACACTAGCATATCTAGCCCCTTTCACTCGGTCTCGATCGGTCTCGCGTACCACGCGTGATCGTAGCACACGTGTGAGTCCGCGTAGCAGATGCTTGATTCACCTATATGAATCCCACTTCATCCACTCCATTTCACATCCACCTACTGCACATATTAGAAGTTAAGAATACGTTTATTGAACTTAAATAATTTGTCCACCACACTTTTAAACACATTCAATGAGAGGCACTTCCCGCCACATCTCCAGGCAGCACATTCGCCTGATCAACTACCAAAAGACCCTGAGACTGAGACCTGTCGGCGTTTAGCTGTCCTACACCTTGACTTGTCTAACCTGAATTGGTATGTGAATCCCTAAATAGAAAAGCACCGATCAGATTGACATTATCGAACCCTTTTGCAATTTTGGACATCTCAATCATATTACCCCACAATCTCCCATGCTTCAGTGATACAGAGGCACAACCGGGGGGGCGGGGAAGAATGTTCTCCCTCTTAGCAGCCAAAAATGTACTAGATCAAACAACAAATTTTGAGATTTTCCCCTCTCAATACCAGAAATTCTCGCCGCGTGAAGCGCGTCGAAAGCAGTTTCTATTTCATTGCATTTTTGGGGTGTGGGGCCCCTCTAAAGAAAATCCTGGCTGCGCCCATGATTGAGTACATATATAAAGCTATAAGCTTTTGTTGCTATCCATGTTGTTATCCATATGCCATGTCCTAAATTATCTAGTCCACTGACATGACATGTATGGCAGCTTTGCGCTCTTTCTAGCATGCCTATATGTCCTTGTGTGCAAGGGCTCCATGCCTGTGCACAATATTCCAAGGGCTCCATGCCTGTGCACAATATTCCAAGTGGTGCCGTGCATAGGCTAAGGACGATTTTTCACAACGTTCTTGCTTTTATATTCCGTGCTCCCATTAGCGATCCCTGGTATTCTGATTGTCCTGTTCCCAGCTGAGTTGCAATGTTTTCGGCTTTAAAATCACTAACTAGCACACCTAAATCTGTTTGCTTTTCAATGACGTCGAATATTCACTACCTCCCATTTTATGTCTAAGTGTTCCACCTCCAGACCCCAGATGCATCACCTTATACTTATCATGCCTGAGAAACATTTTCAATTTATCAGCCCACTTTTAGGTCATCGAAGTCATAGCTGAATATTGCTAGATTCATCACTATTGTTAGCGATTCCTATCAGCTTGCTGTCATCAGCAAATTTAAACACCCTATTCCTCAGCCCCACCCCAATGCAGTTCACAAAGATGATAAAGAGAAGTGGACCTATGACGGAGCCATGTGGCACTCCACTCAGAACATCCTTTCCATTCAGATTTACATCCATTTAATACTACCCTTTGTTTCCTTGCCTCAATCCAGTCTAAAACTTTTATTTCAGTACCCTTCCTGCTGCTTCAGCTGACGCATTAGACGCGTGTCACCGTGCGTGGAACTTTATCAAAAGCTTCGCTCAAATCTAAGCACACTGCATCTCGGTCCAGTTAGCGTCACCATTTAGATATCATGTATGTTTATTTGAAATATCCAGATCGTAGTGTTAGTTCAAGACAGTGTTATATTTTCACTTCTCCTTCTTGGATTTGGAGATAAAAGAGATGTTGGAGATGTGTTATGATGAAAGGTTTTATTGCAGTTTAAGGTATCCACAAGGCATGTTTTACACATTTTACCTCCATGAAGCAAACAAAGGGATTCGTCCTACTCTGATGCCACAGAAGGCGAAAATGTCCACCCCTCCCCTCTCTGGGGTGTGTGTGAGTGAGTTTGCCAGCCTGCCACCGTGTTGGTGATTTCGGCTGATCCTCATTCTCACTGCATGCTATGAGCGAAGTTCCTCTACTCCACATGCCAACCTTGGGGAACTACCAGAGGTCCCGTGAAGCACTATCAGGGTTGAATGCTGAGTGGGGCACGATAGTGGGTGGAAACAGGAAGTCGCGTCAGTTTCCGGTTGACTGAGGTGTGTGGTCATTGCACGCTGCGCATCGTGTGTCGCTACAGCTCGTAAGCTGTATCAACTCGTCGAAAAGAAGCATTGCGACATATCCACGCCACTGTCAATGTGGATGAGCGTCCACATGGTCAGATCTGAGGGGCAGTGTGTGCTAGACATGGCAATTGTAAAGAGCGAAAGCCCGATCAGAATGTCAGTTGAAGACCGATGAGATTTTTGGTTGTCCTTTTGGATATATATCAGGATTTTTACCGGTCTTTTGCAAGTTCATGGTACAATACCAGAACAGAACAAACTATAAAAGTGCATGTTACATCAGTGTGTCCAAATTCATGCTCAGCCGGGCTTCAGATGTAAATCAAAATATTATAATTGTCCTATTACGGATGTAATTAAGATGTCGGATGGTAGGTAACGCAGGTTGCATGCAACTGCATAGCATGGCTCTAAAGTCCTCGTTCAGCTCAACATCACTTCAAAGCCTATCAGCCCAGTTGACAGTCATTCATGCCAGCTGTTTTATTATGAGGCACCATTGCTTGGGTGCACTGATATAGCCCTATGGAAGTTGTCAACACAAAGCTAAATGCACAGATTTACACAGACTTACACAGAAATCCAACCTTAAACGCATTGGTGATCCACCAAATGTTTTGAGGTTTCTTGGCATTCACAGTGTGCTCACAATATCAAATTTGTGGGAGCCCCAGAAATTATTCAAATGATAAGCATATTATAATGGATGCAAGCCAGTAGTGTATCGCCCATGCCACTCACAAGATACATATTGTCACATTTCACGGCGCTTCCTGATTCACCTCGTTTACGCCACAACTAATGCTGTCATCATTACATCTTCGGAATGAGGTTGGAACCCTGAAGGTGACTGAAAGAATGAATCCGCAGAAGAGTATTCTGAAGCATAACATGTATAAACTATATATTTACAATGTGTAGCGATCATATTTAATTGTCTATTTAGGAATAAAATGCACTTAGACTGTTTCAGCAAAATATTAAACAGCATCTGCCAGTTTCGCAGTTTTGCCACTAGTAGTGCAACAGTCGGGTAGAGTACGTTTTTGTTGGCTTTGGCTTATTCGCAAATGGGTGTCAGGTGAGCAAGAAGATCAGATGAATTGGAACGTTGACGTTCAATTCATCATCAATTCCAACGTTGGGTATATTATAATAGATATCGCAGGCATATTGAATGTTGCATATCATTTAAGTAGTAAAAACCATGCTGTGGTCAAAATTGTGCCTACTTGCCTACTTCTGTATATTGCGGACGTGCCATTCTGTTGTATAACCCAGTCGTGCCTGTTTTTTCCTGTTCCTTCCTTCATCAATTCCTTGCCTTTTTGCTGTTACGTCCTTCATCATTTCATGACTGCCATCATTCTCACCAATTATTATCACAATCAATTCATAAAAAGTCGATATATCGATTTGGATCTGCTGACCAACGCAGGAAAGTGCGTGTATATTTCATTGTATGCGTATTCTCTTTGTCTAAGGTGTGCTGAACTGATAGTAAGGAGTTAAGGTGATAAAGATGGAGGAGGTACCTAGCTAGTGGCTTGGACACTAATTATTTTTGTTGGCATGTAATAACTTAGACGACAGCAAGCCAACTTGCCTTACTCCGGTAAAACGTACACAACTGTCTGGGTGGGAATCATCAAAATTGTCTTGGACTACCACTTCGCTTGGGCAGCCTGACATCACGACCACGTTATTATACATCTGTCAGAAATTGGCTTCATGTAATGTAACACCACGAGTTCCTGTCATAGCCAGTCAACAGGTAGTGAAGCTGTTTACCTAGAACGTTCAAATGCATTGTATGAAATTGTTGAAAACTGTAGTTTATTAAAGATATTGGTGAATACTCAGAAATGTCGTTGATTTGGACTGTCTTCACCTTGATTTCAGTTTGAAAATAGTGGTACAGCCGTGTATGCATTAAAGCATGCGCGTCTTTTGACCGGGCTTCACTGCATATTGACAGGGCTCACCTCTGCAGGAGTCAGGCCTGGTCATAGCAGATCGGCCAGGCTCCCCTGCATATTGACCGGGCTCCAGTCGGGCCTGGCCACAGCAGCTTCGGTCCCAAAATGTTGGGTATTTGTCACCTCCAGTGTGCACATATCACCTATTGACACACCATTCCGTCCTGGTTCTCGCCCTCCCCTCCCCCAGCCTACTCAATCTCCCAGCCTACCGATACCGCAGCCTCCCCTTCCTTGTTTTTTTTTGCCAGCGTCCCGTGCGACGACAGCCACAATGGGAGAAGTGGTTAGGGCGCGTCCACCGAAGCGGAAGCGGTGGAGGAGGGTCGTCTGTGCCGACCTGCCCGGATTATGTGCGAGAACGCGAAGCGAATACCCGCGGCGCCCGCGTTGACAGCGGCCGGCGTGGTTGTAGATTATGTTTAGTGGGGTTTAGGGGCGCATCAACTGCAGTGGTCATGCAGCGGTTGTAGATTATGTAGATCATTGTAGATCATGTAGATCAGGGTTACCATCGGCAGCGTCCAGAAAGGATCAACACCATACCCTGAGTGGCACAATAAGCACATCCTCAGCAACATACTCAGAGTAGCGCAGTAACCACAGCCTCAACGACATACAAAGAGTGGCGGAGTAAGCATTGTCTTTGCACCAGTCACGAAACGTTGCTCAACTCGGTGCCGGGCGGGTTGCCCGACGCTCCGACTCCAGCGCGCGCATGGATAGCCTATGCTTTGCTTGGATTGGAAACTCCCTGTCGGTACCTTTGATCTAATCGACTACAGCAGCCACCTTGCGGCGGAAGTACAAAACATCGACAGGTAGGAGACGGCCATTGGCCGTTATGTTCCGAATGCAAGCCGACCGAGCCAAAACCCGATCATAGAACACTTAGCAGAACTCATGGACGCGGCGAGTTAGCATGTAATCAGGGACGAATACAAGAGGCACCTGAGGAACAATAGGCGCTATGTTGGAAGAAAACACGCACCTCCACACGAGTGCCCCCAATGGAAATTTCTGGATCGGCCCTGGATTGCAGACCATTTCACTAAAAACAATAATGTATGCGCTATGCTAAGTGGATGGGCGTAGGCACGACCAAGAAATGTGGGCGGTGCCGCTGCGTGCTACTCCTTCGGCTGTCCGCGGCAGCCAGGAAACGCTGCACTGCACATCATGACTGTACACGCACACATTATGCACAAGGCAAACTGTCCCGGGTCCTGTGTGCATTCTTCCATTTAAGAATCTTGTGCACAAATTATGCGCAAGGAAAACTGTCCCGGGTCCTGTGTGCATTCTTCCATTTAAGACGAATCTTGTGCACAAGTTATGCGCAAGGCAAACTGTCCCGGGTCCTGTGTGCATTCTGCCATTTAAGACGAATCTTATTGTCAGCTGCACCCCGACACCACATATAACGCCCACAGTGTACTACAGCTGCACCCGACACCACATATAACGCCCACAGTGTACTACAGCTGCACCCGACACCAATATAACGCCCACAGTGTACTACAGCTGCACCCGACACCACATATAACGCCCACAGTGTACTACAGCTGCACCCGACACCACATATAACGCCCACAGTGTACTACAGCTGCACCCGACACCACATATAACGCCCACAGTGTACTACAGCTGCACCGGGTGCATCACGCACTTCTTCGTCCTCATTGTATATGCAGCTACCGTCGGGCCTGATGATTGCCTGACGGCGGCGCTACAGCGTGCTCACACGTGCTGGAGGAATCCTCACACGTGCTGGAAGCAGCCTGACACGTGCTGGAGGAATCCTCACACGTGCTGGAGGAATCCTCACACGTGCTGGAGGAATCCTCACAAGTGCTGGAGGAATCCTCACACGTGCTGGAGGAATCCCGACACGTGCTGGGGGAATCCTCACACGTGCTGGATGAATCCTCACACGTGCTGGAGGAATCCTCACACGTGCTGGAGGAAGCTTCACACGTACTGGAGGAAGGGGACGAGTGGTCTAGGGGTAAGATGCTCGTCTCACAATCGAAAGGTTGTGGGTTCGAGTCTCACCTGTCGCTACTCTTCGCCCGCGACCAATCGGCGTGAGAGATTGGCGACGCTACATAACTCAACGGTCGACGTATCGTAAAACCAATAACCAACCAACGTACTGGAGGAATCCTCACACGTGCTGGAGGAAGCTTGACACATGCTGGAGGAATCCTCACACGTGCTGGAGGCAGCCTCACACGTGTTGGAGGAAGCCTGACACGTGCTGGAGGCAGCCTCACACGTACTGGAAGCTTCCTCACACGTGCTGGAGGAAGCCTCACACGTGCTTGAGGAAGCTTGACACGTGCTGGAGGCATCCTCACACGTGCTGGAGGAATCCTCACACGTTCTGTTGCTGGAGGAAGCCTCACACGTACTGGAGGAATCCTCACACATGCTGGAGCAAGCTTGACACGTGCTGGAGGCAGCCTCACACGTACTGGAGGAATCCTCACACGTGCTGGAGGAAGCCTCACACGTGCTGGAGGCAGCCTCACAAGTGCTGGAGGAGGCTTGACACTTGCTGGAGGAAACCTCACACGTACTGGAAGCCTCACACGTGTTGAAGGAATCCTACACGTGCTGGAGGCAGCCTCACACGTACTGGAGGAATCCTCACACGTGCTGGAGGAAGCCTCACACGTACTGGATGAATCCTCACACGTGCTGGAGGTGGCCTCACGTGTACTGGATGAATCCTCACACTTGCTGGAGGTGGCCTCACACGTGCTGGAGGTGACTCCTCTCCCCCTACTTCTCTGTAGGGGGAGAGAAGTCACCTCACGGTTTCTCTGTTCCCCTGACCCGGTCCGAATCGTGTGCGGTTTTCTTCCGGGCCCCCTGGCTGACTCATACTTAGTTTTTTCCTGCTCCTCGGCTCCCGTCTTATCTCTTCCAGCTCCCCTGGCTCCCTCTCTTACCGCTCCAGCTCTAGCTCCTGTTCTTACCACTTCTTGCTTGCTAGACCTTCTGAGTTCTGACGCGTGGACATTATGAACCTGTTGCAACCAAATTCCTTCCAGGATGTTATTAGTGCGCGATTAACGCCCACACAAAACAACCCCTCCATAGCTTCGGCCTTGATTTCTGTGGCTAATCAGTATGTGACGTCATGAGAGAAAGGGGCAGAGAAGGTAATTCAATAAAATTGAATGCGGCTTGTCAGAATGGTGCTTGAAAAAATATACATGAACTCAGGTTACACGCAAGTAAGTTCAACTTATACACAAGCAACCGTATCCCATAGCAAAACCGTCCAATGCTTCACCGTATATAATTGCACTTCGTCACCAGTCGATGGTCACATTCTTGTAGCTGTTTGTATGCCACCTTCTTTTGAGCCAACCTTGTTTTATGATTGCGATGCGTTAGTTCGGGATTGGTTAGCTTACTTCGGATTAGTACATGGTGCTTTTTCGACTTCATTGCTGTGCATGGTGACATTAATGGTTTCCTCATGGTTGCATTGATGTAGCCATGCAGTTCATAGTTGCAACCAAATATGTCTTAGAATCAGAGTGCAGGCTGAAGACGAATGCGACACAGGAAACAATATTAAGGCAAACCATTTGGATATGGGTCGTAATTTATCGTGTACGAAATGCACTACATGTGTAATATTTTGCAGTTTTTGTACTATTTTGTAGGTCTCTATAGATATTCTAAGAAGTATCCATTTCTAATGTCTCCCCGTTCTATTTGCCCTATATTTCTGGTCTGGATATAAAATACATTTGTGTAGCCATTCCCCAAGTACCCAGATATGTGCCTGCAAAATAGGCAAATTTGGTTTTATTGTACAAGACATAGATTATGTAAAAGAAGACATTTCATCACACGTGTAGAAAAGAATAGACAGGGAAATAAGTAGTCCCGTTTAAATTATACGTGTATTGAATTTAGAGTAAAATACTATGATGTTTCAAGGTTGAAGAATATTACAGTTCGGATGACAGAATCTGGTCGTGGTATGGTATGTTTATTCAGTACACGATGCAGCATTTTACAGATGATCGAATACTAAATGATTAAAAGCTCTGTATCTACATACCAAGTATTAATTATGCTGCTTCCTTGATTGAATGGTTATGGCGGTTTGGGATGCGACAACCCAGTTGGGTTATAATGCACCAATGCTGCTTCCTTGCTTGAGGACTGTAAGTAATTGGTATTAACATGTGTGTTTTAAGGAATGTTTTGTACACAACATGTTGCCATCAATATCTGTAAATTGAAAAAGGAAGTCATGCTAAGAGGTTTATTTTCAATCCACATTCTGGGCGTCAGCGAGGCTTTCCAAAGTGAGGTGAACTGCGCATATTACTTTAACTAAACACAAAGTCAATGGTACTACTTGATGTGCAAAAAAACCGATGTGTTTATAGAACTTGTCTTTTGACCGAGCTTCAGTTAATTTATCCGGGCCTCAAACGTGCTTGGTTCCATCAGACCGACCGGTCGCGGTTTTCGGTCCCAATTTTCGTCTGGTATTTGCCACCTCTAGTTCAGACAATGCATGCAGAACGTTGTAAAATGATGAAGCATGTGAAATACTATGAAATTTTAAAGCGACTTCATGAGAAATATGCCCAACTTCCACAATGCTTGCGACAGCCCCGCACTCGGGGCGAGGTCTGGAGGCAGCCTCTGGAGGCAGGCGTGCACAGGAGTGCCCGGGGCGGCGGCCGCCTCGTCCTGCACCAGATATCTGCGACGATTGCAAAGCCGACGACCTCAGCACGACGGAAGTTTGAACAGTTATCGATCTGGCGGGTCGTCCGACTGCCCTGCCAGACTCGGTTACACCGTTGCGCTTCCAGAACAATAACGTTCGGTTAGCCCAGCTCCGCTCCATGTGTGCGCCTTCCCTTTCGACCCCGTACCCCCACGCCCGTGGACGTCTTGCGTCGCGTCGGATCGGGAGCAACGAACCGCGGTCGTTCACCCCGGTCGGTTCAGAGCGAACTGTGACGTCGAGGCCGTCCTTACTACGAGCCACTATGGCGCGGAGGCACCGCAAGGGCAGTGGGATTTCAAGGTCGCCGGCGGCGCTACGCCGGCCAGCGCCAAGGCCGCGCCGGCCGCAGCTCGGTGGTACTCGGACCTGGCTGAGCCGCCGCCGGCAGCGCGGCGGCCGCGGGGCGGCTCTCGGGGATCGCCGACTACAGCAGCGCGAGGTATCCGCGCGCGACCCGGTCCAGAGGCACCACCACCCACCCGCACCGGATAGGCCTGCAAGCAGTGAGCTGATACACATGCTCGCGAACTGGGCCGGCGGGCAGCTACGATTGCCCGCCAAGCTTCTCAGCGTGGCATATGGCAGTAGGACGGCTCACAAATGGAGCTTGTGCAGGACCTTTGACACTGTTTGCATTAGTTTCAAAACAAAATTAATGAAGCCCTACACCCACTTTAATCACCTACGAGCTGGAAGTTGAATCTTCTTGGGTCTGCTGTACAGCTAAGCAGATGCTGCGTGGGATGGCATGACAAGCCACGGCTTAAATGACTAATTCCTCAAGGATTCAGAGCGGCAAAGCTGGCGGCAGTACTCTGACGAACTCCGCGAGATAGGAGAGAGAGCCTCACGTGGCCTTGGTGGAAGTTACCACAGCGCACAATTCACGTAACTTCCATGCAAAGGTGTCATTCTAACTTTCATATTTCGATAGGTAGAGAGCAATACAGCGCCAACATGAATCGTTCATGGACATATTAATTGAGGAATACGTAATCTCTCAGTACTACAAATGGTATCATTCGACGCGGCGTGAATTGCTGATTTTGACGACTGGTTGTAACTTCTAAAGTTTTAACGTTCATGGCAGACTTCATTAAAATAGTACCAAAAATGATTTTTGTAAACTAAGAAATCTAACGTTTTTAAGTCGAGAATTTTGAAACTACTAATTTGCCAAGGAAACGACGAGGCATGGCGTTCAGTGATGCCCATGATATGTGGGATGACGGTGGGCTGGGATCGCGTCGATAAACGGTTACAACAGTCACCAAAGGCGTTAATTTGTATGTGAAGAATTTTAATAATTAGCTAATTGACTAACGAACGTCTGACCACACAGAGCAATTCTTGAGTGCCGTAAAATTAGTATGGTGCAATAATTACGATGCTGCTATTCCCAATTATAAGTGTTAGCAATGAAAAGCGTGACGGTCGTGTCTGGCGAGGTCAGGTCGTGTCGCTTATACTGACAGGCTCACCCATTACATGTGAATAAAACTTGGCTCGGGCTCGTTACGCTCACCATTGCTTCTAATTGTAGATCAAATTTGTGCCCAGTCTTTGAGTATGGACAGAGTGGCACGATTTGTTTCAGAGGCCACGACGGAAATCATACCCCGCACTTAAGTCAATCTTGGTGCACACAAGGCGTCCCGTTCCAGTTTGCATCGACACGACTTTCGTGTTTTGTGCGTCAATCACAGCAGGCTCCGGAAACACGTGCACTCGCCGGCCAATCGGGCCAATCGGGCCAATCGGGCCAATCGGGCCAATCTGGCCAATCGGGCCAATCGGCCAGTGCTGCTCTAAGCCTCAGGCCGATGCAAAAACACAGCGCGTGAGCCCTCAGTGACTGCCCGGCTTTTCCGTGCCAACTAGCCGTTTCGCGGACTGCCTGGACGATGTTTTTCCACCGTCCTTGTGTATTCCTGGTTTGGAAGTGGCCGGTGCCTCCTGCTGCAATCCAGCGGCGGCATGAAGATGACAATGTACTGCATCAGCTGACGATGTACTGCATCAGCTGACGATGTACTGCATCAGCTGACGGTGTACTGCATCAGCTGACGGTGTACTGCATCAGCTGACGATGTACTGCATCAGCTGACGATGTACTGCATCAGCTGATGGTGTACTGCATCAGCTGACGGTGTACTGCATCAGCTGACGGTGTACTGCATCAGCTGACGATGTACGGCATCAGCTGACGGTGTACTGCATCAGCTGACGATGTACTGCATCAGCTGACGATGTACTACATCAGCTGAATGTGCAATAGTGTTGACGTATTCACGTAGGCCGCATCATATTTCGACAGCGCCTTCTGAGTTTGTTCTCTGAGTCCGCTGTCCCGACTGGTATGAATCAGGGAAAACTGAGTGTATGCCCGGACCGATTTTCAATGGAAAATTCAGCAGTAGCTTCCCATGGTACTGTATTGCAATTCCTTGCAACGCAGCCATGTCGTAGCTCATCTGGGTGTCTCCAGCCATACCTTGTCTCCAGCTATGCGAACATCGCTTTCAGATTCCACATGCATGTGCGTCTGGCTCTGACCCTGGTTGTCTTTATTTGACTCGCACCTGCTGGGTGCTGCTGGCCGACTTTGGTGCAGAACCCGTTTTATTTGTACAGGCTAAATATTGTCATTCTTTTGAAGTCAACATAATACGCAGTGATAATGGGTTCATCCAAAGTACTGAGCCCACGTTTGTTTTCACCGGACTAATGCCTGGGGACGAGTGGTCTAGGGGTAAGATGCTCGTCTCACAATTGAAAGATTGTGGGTTCGAGTCTCACCTGTCGCTACTCTTCGCCCGCGACCAATCGGCGTGAGAGATTGGCGACGCTATATGACTCAACGGTCGACGTGTCGTAAAACCAATAACCAACCAACCAACCAACCGGACTAATGCCCTTTCTTTGTTTGTAATGTGCTGAGGCTGATGTGATGGAGTTATTTCTGTGTTTGCATGCTCTCAAAAGTCCGTCGTGATATAGGAAAATAATTCGTGGAATGTCGGAAGCAACACTACGCTGATAACTCTAGTGGAGATATTTGCTCCAGACAAAATATGGTCAGGCTATCTGGTAATGGCGTACAGTTGGACATCATCAGTAGACTGTGGCGTGTCATCGTCGTCATTGCTCTCTACGGATCAGTGTTTTCCTTCTATGCGTAACGGTAGTATACTGGCTGATGCATTCAGGACTTCTAGCAGCTCAGGATTAAAGAACTGCCAGCCCTTTTGGGGAAGGTTTTGCATGTGCAGTCGATGACTGTGCAGGAACATCAACGTTTTCCGATTCTCACGGAATGCCACGACGGTTGGCACGGTCTAGGCGCTTCACTGTGTTCCGAATCCCTGCAATCCGAATCCGAATCCGAATCCGAATCTCACAGGATGCCATCAGGGTCTAGTTGTTGCTGTCTTGCATGGGCGAATGTCCCATCTCCTTGTCACACCACCACAAGAGGCATCGTCCGCTCGCTGCAGTTGTTATTGTGCCCGCATCTGAGTGTGGTGTCGGGGTGAAGGCCGTACTCATCACAAGTGCCTGCGGATTGTGGCCTGTGTCTGGAGAGGTGGTGGTGTCAGACGGTGCATTGTTTTGTGTTGCCTCCTCCGTGGCGCCCGTGTGCACCTCAGTCGCACGAGAGAGACTTCGTGAACCGTTGTGCACACAGCAACACAATTTAACTTCGTGAGCCGTTGTGCACATGCCGATACACTTTAACTTTGTGAACCGTTGTGCACATGCCGGCACACTTTAACTTTGTGAACCGTCGTGCACATGACGAAGCACTTCCGTTGTATCCCTGAAATGAATAGCAGGAGGCCCGGCTAGAATTTCATCATACGCTGTTGTTAATGCTACGATTGAGGAATAATTCCTAACGAAACACATACATCAAAACATTTCCACTTGAAGAAACCCTATCTCAGCACACGAAACAATGATAACGACTGTACTGCTATCGTTGAGGACGTAACATCACCACCGAAACACAAAGCGTTTTTGACTGGACTTGGTCCCATTATGACGACAATAACAGTTCTAGAGAACCCCACAGCGGTCGTTGTTTTCACGCGTGGGTAGTGGCCAAAGTTGGATCCCCTCGTGCAGCTTGTTAGCCTTATGGCTACTTGCTTGATAGCGCCCGGTGCACCATGCCTGCAATAAAGCTAACGTCTCACTTGGCTTCTTTCCAGCCCAGATCGAGATCATCCCCTGCAAAGTTTGCGGGGACAAGTCGTCGGGCGTGCACTACGGCATCATCACGTGCGAGGGGTGCAAGGGCTTCTTCCGCCGGTCGCAGTCGGGCATAGTGAACTACCAGTGTCCGCGGCAGAAGAACTGTGTGGTCGACAGAATCAACCGCAACCGCTGCCAGTACTGCCGGCTGCAGAAATGTCTCGCGCTCGGCATGTCCCGCGATGGTAAGTGTTGCCACCGGTCGTGTCCACTGAGCTCGTGTAGGTCCGGCCACGCTGGACGTGGCTGTCGAGTGAGCTCGTGTCGGTCCGACGACGCGCGGGACCCAGTGACATTGATGCTTCTGGTGTTATGAGTGCTCTTCGGTTTGTGCTCCGGACAGCGTCGGAATATATTCAGAGGTCGGAATTTATTCAAAGGAGGGGCAAGCGAAATGTGAAGAAGGAATCTTCATCAAGGGACGACAATTTGCCCCCCATCCCACCCCGTTCTTCGCCCGTCCTCCAACCCCACCTCCACTTGTGACTGGTGGCTGGAGGACTTGGTACCAGATGGTTTGGTTTCACTTTGGTACTAAATGCTGGTCGGATTGGTACCAGATGGTTTGGTTTGGCTTTGGTACTAAGTGCTGGTTGGCTTGGTACTAAATGTTGGTTGGCCTTGTACCAGATGGCTTGGTTTGGCTTTGGTGCTAAATGCTGGTTACAGCGTGCTCTGACTTTTATTTGCCTTGACGCCAGATAATTTGCGTTGCCCAGCGTAGCTAGAGAACAAATTGTCTTCTCCAGCAGCTGGCCGAGTCGTAGTAATTTTTGGGGAAATCCAAACATCCCGACGTTCGACTGGAAGCTATGAACTATTTAGTGGTTTGATCCCATATTATCCCATTATTAAACATGGAAAGCGCTGAGCGTCCTTGTGCAGAAGAAAAGCACTGTACAAGACATTGAACTTAGTTGAAGAAACTTCGGAAAACATAAAAACTCCATTTATCCCTCCCAGCTCGCTGTGTGATTTAAGCACCCGGCACTCAGCCCGCCAAGGTGGTGGAGCCGACAGACAGGTAGTGGAGGGATGGGGATGCGCTCCGCCCTCCAAAGTGGTGGAGCCGATAGACGGGGATGTGTTTGAGGGATGGGGGATGCGCTTAGCCAGCCGAAGTGGTGGGGCCGACAGACGGAGAGGTGGTGGAGGGATGGGGATGCGCTCCGCAGCTTCCTTCAGCATTTTGTGGAGGCATGAACAATGCTTGTGGGTACACGAATTTGGTTTATAATTTGGTGTATGTGCACACAAAAAGACATAAAGTTACACCCATGGTGCCCGTGGCACTTACATGGCAGCTTTTGGAGGGCAAGTCACTCACTCTTGCCTTTATTTTACTCAGCATTTGGGCACTTCCACGTCAATGTCAATTGGATACCATTGGATGCAGTAGCTATAAGTACTATTTATCATACAATATCACCGATTGCCCATCAAACCTGAAGATCTAAAAAGTTTCCACTGCGTAAAATGTCCTTGGATTTCGGCCAATTATATATATATCCTGTATTTTCAGTCACGGTTCGTCGGGAGGGCTTGAAATGCTCAAAAGACGAGATACACCATTCGAAAGCTGAGCATGCGTTGATTACGAATGTGTAATTTTATCGAAACCTGTGATGTTTTTTAAGCGTACTATTGTTATATTTATAACAAGTACCACACCTGGTTGGGTTACCTTTCTATCTACTGTAGATCCGGCAGATCAAGATGCCCCTACATTTGCTGGAAAGCTGTTCTATTCCGGGGAGCTCCAACAACTGCTGGGTGCCTCTAAAACTGCTGGTGTGCCCCAACAACAGCTGTGGTAGCCTCTGTCTTCCTTTTCCTCTGCCTCTGGGCTGCCAACAGCTGTAGTCAGTCTCTGCAGACTACAGGGACGTCCTACAACGGCTGGAGTGCCCTCTACAGATTGTTGGGATGCCCCAAATTATCCCTGAGAAGGTTTGAAGATTGAAAAATGAAGGCATAAGCATGATAAGTAAAGTAGATAGTTTCAACAACCCTGTATACCAAGCACTGGTGTTGTACTTCATTCATGCGTGTTGATTTCTTCTTAAGGCATAGGTTAAGGACGGGACCAAGCGTGGCAGAAAGAATATAATAAAGCTGGACGGGATACAGGTTTTCTTTGCTCTGGATTCACAAAGTAGGATCCAGTTTATGTAGCCAGACTAAATACACCTAGCCGCGGCGCAGCCCTGATAGCTCAGTTGGCTGGAGCGTTGGCCCGTTCTGGCGGGACAGGGTTCCAGTCGCTCCACACGCTCGCATTTAGCCCCCCCCCGGCTGGGAGGTTCAATGGCACGTTAAACTCTCCGTCGAGCTTCTGCCGTTGAACAGGTCGGGTGTCAGGGTCAGGGTTCACGCGACAAGCTGTGCTTAGTAATAGAACCCTGGTCCATCAAGCCACCCTACCAAGAACTCGGACTAAATAGAAAGAACCAGTTACACAACCATTTGGTAGCCATTCCATGCATGCATCCTTTAATCACTATCAGCACGTGCCATCAGTTATAAAATATTCGTGAAATATGGTGGAATATACCACTTCTGAGCACTGAATAGACATCCTTTCAAAGAAAGTATCAGCATCGTACTTGTTGATGTGTGCCGAGGAAGTCTCCATGACTCGTTTCTGAGTACTTCGTGTATAATATCATTATTATGCTCACCATTACGGTTTGTGATACACAAGCATATTATAGCACAATTCCAGGTGCAGAGATTATCTATGGTGTGGTCTTCTAAGCAAAGCCGTCCGCTGATACTATGATGCTGCAATCGTTATCCTGGGTATAGATATCCGTATGTTAGGCGTCACACAAATTAAACGAAAAACATGCACTTTTGAGTGCACTATTGGCTCAGAATTGAGCTTCAAGACCTGAAGCAATATTTTAATTGGCATGCATTCGTGACAAAGTTTCGACATCCGACTTGATTCGTGTTGACCTGTTTTTGACCTTGATTCGTGTTGACATCCTCACGCCTAACGAATAACCGTTGTTGTTACACTGCATGCCATATTCAGCCCATATCCATCGACTCAGCCAGGATTTTTTAAAGGGACCAAACCCCGAAAATACATATCACAGAGACCGCCTTTGGCGCCTTTCGCGCGCTGAAAATTTGTCGCTTCCTTTGCTGCAAGTTCAACATTTCTTACTTGATCTAGCTATTTTTTTTTGTTTTCAAGGTGGGCCCGAGTCACCTGCAACCCCCCCCCCTTGCTGGGCCTCTGCCGATATTCCTCATATGCTTACAGCCTCCAGATCCTATATCGAGCATCAAAATAGGCTGACCATGCATTGCTTACATCATATCAATATCTAGTCTCTTCAACTACACAAATGACGTTACGATTTCGATCCGGGATGTATGTGATGTACCGGTACCTGTATTCAAGATATGTCTAGGTAGGTCTGTCCTGTATCCTCAACGCCCTGGCATGATATGATACAATTGTTCACTTCAATCACCCTTACTCCATGGAGAACGTCCCATCCGAAGATTATGGCAGGTGTTTGTTGACACTGACAGCTTTTTCGTCTCAGTCGCTCAGTTTCGGACGATTTGTGGCTCACAAACGTGTACTGTGTATCTCAGACCTCGATACATATAAACTTATCAATGCCCTAGAAGCGTTCTTGTATATTTAGGTTAATGCTGGCGGTGTAGCTGATATATGCGCGAAAGTTTCGACATTAAGTGCAGGTGAAACTCAAAGACTGTTTTCAGTGCAGCGTCTCGATATTCACCCAAACCGAGATCCAGACCCTACCCAAAACCAGACGCAGACCCAAAGTTATCCCAAAATGACGGCCAGTTATTGCTGTTTGCTTCGCTCTTTTCGTCGCACCTCCGTGCGGACCCATGCAAAATATGCAGGGCAGTCGCCCCGTCAACCGCCCCATTACCGGCCCGTCAGTCAGCCGCTGACCGGGCAGCCGGGTCAGCCGGGCAGTCACACCGCACCACGTGCTGGCCAAGACGGCGCGGCGAGTCGCGTGCAAGGCAACGTTTGCGCAGAGCTGTCACCGGCTGCCACAACCCGTCTGCTGCGCTGCTGCGTCTCTGCTGCTGCTGCTGCTGCTGCTGCCGCTGCTGCCGCTGCTGCCGCTGCTGCTGTTGCCGCTGCCGCTGCCGCCGCTGCCGCTGCCGCTGCCGCCGCCGCCGCTGCCGCTGCCGCTGCCGCTGCTGCTGCTGCTGCTGCCGCTGCTGCCGCTGCTGCCGCTGCTGCTGTTGCCGCTGCCGCTGCTGCCGCTGCCGCTGCCGCTGCCGCTGCCGCTGCCGCCACGGCGCCGGCGCCGGCGCCGTTTCGCAACGGAGAGAGGACGGCGGCCAGCCCGCCGGTCTTGCGACACCAAGGCCGGGCCGGCCTGCCGGCCGCCAGTGTCGGGCCGCGTCCCACCTGACGCCTACCAGACGCCGCCCGTCTGGTACTAGTGCTGGTGGAGGTGCGAGCTGGGGTACCAATGGCGGTAGGGATAGGGATATTGGTGGGAATAGGGATATTGACAGCAGTGTGAGTAGGCATACCATACCGGCAATGATAAAGTGCCCGTGGAGTTACGGATCGGGACGACAGTAGAAATATGAGTCGGGGTACTGGTGAAGTATGGTCATTGGTAGGGATAAGGAAGGATACCAGTAGGGCATGAGTGAGAGTACCGGTAAGTGTAGGCGTAGGAGCAGCTGCGCGTATTTGGAACATGGTGCGAACGTGACTCGCCGCCACATGAACGATTGCCAACGTAGGTGACCGTCGTTCAGATTATTGCTTCTTCTAACCGTGAAGATTTCCCTCGCCTGTAAAACTGCGCGTGGCGCACATTGGGCGCTGCTTTGACTTGCCCTTCATATGCATTCATTCCCCCATTGAAACAGGTGAGGTCAGGAAGGCGTTCCCATTTTTTAAGAGCTTTACACATTAACTCTCCTGGTGTTGCACGAGAAGAGTCGCCTTGAAACGTCACTCGCCCTCGCCCTCCTCGTCTGCCGACTTTCCAGTCGCTCCTACGTCCGTCCTCTGTAACACCCCTCAGATTCGCCCTCCAACCTATTCAGCATCTAGATCAGGGGTGTTGTTTTATATACCTTTGAGTGGGCAAGCGCACCCTCAATGTTTGCTTCCCCCCCCCCCCAATTATTTCAACCTTTAACATGGTACCCTATGGAGTATGCCCCCAATCCGTTTGTGCCTGCCTATTGCCTTAATGTATTTTGCCCATCCCCAACCCCCAAATAATTGTCATAAATCAACACCCGTGGTCTAGACCACAGAAAAGCTGCCGAAAGCTATATAACAGGCTTGCGTTGCCCGGTCGTTATATACCACAGCATTACGGTAAATTATGTGGTGACGGTGGAGCAACAAATTATCATACCATGGGCGCGGTGTCGGGAGTGATCCAGCCATGATGTTTCTCCAGTTTCCCCCATGCCCAGCCGCTCTGAACATGGAGTTTTCAGAATTCCCCGCCCCCACATACACATACTGTTGGAATGAACTTACAGTCGTGCAATATTTGAGGGGCATATTTAAACGTTTATGCTGAGATTTTCGACGAAATCTTACGGACTTTGAGTATATTTTGCGTGATATTTAAGTCTTTACGCAGTACCAGTACTGCGGAATATGGTTATTGTGCACAAATTATTTATTTTATTGATATTCTGATGTATGGTTTTGCAGCTACTGAACTAAATACTGTACGGCAATTCCTCGATTATTCCATTAAACGTTATACGGCAATATCCCGGGTCTCCGAAAACTTCGATCCGGGCCCTGTTATCCCACTCATGTCCTACACCGCGTGAACGCCAAAATTCATCGTCGTTAATTTCAGTTCGTCAACTAAATTCGCAACTTTTATATTTAGCTGCATTGACAAAGCACTGGATTGGTTGGTATTGCTGGAATGGTAAAAATCATACAACACTTGCACAATCCTGGCATTATAGCCAAAGCGTATAGCTTGCATTCCTTCCGTTCTGTCATCAGCTGTATTACATCTTCGCTAGCAAAGAAATCTATATTTATGTGCTCGTTTTCACTCGTCATGAAATGTCCTTGGCCTGTGTGCGGTCGCCTGATAATGAGTGAGCGCTAGAGCGTCACCCGCAAATGATACAGCTCACATTTCAGACGAAGCTTCACGCTCATACGGAAACCCATGATTAAATCCACTATTTAGAGACATGGGCACTGTATAACCTATGCAGTTGATGCGCCCCTAAACCCCAATAACAACACTATTTAGAGATGGCTTAGGCATCAAGGTTTATGGATCGTCAGAAGTATGATTAATAAATACCAAAATTGCACTACTCAAAAGTTTATTGTGACCTCGCTATCTACATGAATTCTGATCTTGCAACATGCTATCCCAGACATCAACTATTACGCTTTTGCCATTAAATCAGCCACCAAATGACCCAGTGCACTGGCTATGATCTGTCGGGGTGGTCACGAAGTCGGCCGTTTCACCACTGGCGAGCGGACCACGTGACAGTTTGGCAGCCATGGGAGTGCTCATAAAACGATCCGTTCATGGTCCAGCCACATCACGTCTGAGTCGTCTGCAGATATTATCTACCGCCCAACCGTCTATGGCATCATGTGCTTTGCATATTGCTGGTGTTAGAATATTGTGGAGTGATTCGGCAGCCGCCCTACCACATGGCCTACTACACCGAAGATGACCAACGTGATGTGATCTGTGTTCTTATAAAACAACTTTGTCCGTCACCTTTTGTGACAATTTAGGCTTTCGTGTACACAAGCATGCCAGCTGTAAAGCCTGTGACAGTGCAAAATGCCTGTCATGTACTACTGGTAACATGTATATATATATATATATGTATATATATATATATATATATATATATATATATATATATATATATATATATATATATATGCATGTAGCGTCCGGCACCCGGTAGCTGCACTTCTAGCATCAACGCATTTTTCATCCGACGAAAAGTCCTTTTTTGTCGTAAATATCTTCCTTTATGTACAGCGTCCTATTTCTTGGTACCATATGCACACCCAAAGAAGCTTAATTTTGACACCTATTTTTCCTTAATCGACATCACGTAGACCCAAGCATAATACGATCATGAAAAACCTACGCATATTTTTGTGAGCCTGTCGACATTTAACTTCATATAAAATACATCAAACAACATCAACCACTCCCCAAGCGAATGTCACTGGCTCCATCTTGGGGACGCCAGTGGCGTTCTTTTTGTGTAACATCTCGGTTCACAGAATTCGGTTCACAGAAAAACGTCCGAGAGCAGTCAAGTACGACCGGGATAAAGCCCACTTAAAACTCGCTATGAGACAATGCGGATAGTGGCTCGTTGAACATTGCTTGTGGTTGTTAGGGGAAAAACACATCTTTTTTGGGGTTTATTACGCACGCATGTTTTACGTTGAAATTCCTCGAAATGTTAGAATATCCTTAGCTAAAAAACAACAATGTGTTTCACTCTCGCTCAATGAAGGTACTTTGCTCAATAGAAGTCAAATTATGCGTTGAATAAAATACGTTTTGGACCGAAAATGACTGATAGGGAAGCTTAACCCGGGCTATAGAAGACCAAGTAGAGTCGTCCGTTGCGTGAAAGTGTATATATAGGTTTTGTCGGCTTGACTTTGGGCGGGAGGCGGGGATGTGTCACGTAACCGACGCGTCACTTCTGAGCCACCGAGCGCTTTCCACAGCATGTTAAACATTACGACGCATGATATGGCGGCGAAACCCGAATGAACGAGCAGGTTTTCGGGGATTGTGTTTCAATATTATGGCATGACGAAGTATTTAGAGGATGAGGAATTTCACCATGGTGCCCTTGGGGTGATGGCGGCCCTCGGACTGGCAGGTGGCGCTCCTCCGGGAATCTGAAGTGCTGAGACTCTGATTCTGCTGAGAGTCTGAGTGCTGAGAGTCTGATTTTGAGGGGGCGTGTTTTGGCTTCTACGGAGATCATCGTCACTGCCCAGCTGACCCTGGCCCCTGCAGGAATGGGAAAGCAATGAGAAATGTATCGTGACTGCGGGGACGAGGGCCGCAACCCTTGGGATATAACACTTTTGACTAGTCCCTGCTGGAGTGCACCCTCTTAAGTTTTGCGGCCCGAAATGCCGCTATTGTAGAAAATCGGGTCGGTCTATAGGAAATTCTGGTGCACCCCTTTTTGTAAACCGGTGGCATTTCGCTGATGTAGGTCATCAATTTCAGGACATTATTCATGTATAAAAGGCAAAGACAAATGTATCGAATAGTTTTCCCATAGCCCTGATGACAATATCGTTTCAAGTAATTCGCCTGTCGATGGGTCACTGTCGTGAATAGTTCGTGAGCTCCGCCTTCTCCAGCAGCGTCACTCTTTCTGTGCGCCGCCCGCCGCCGCCCGACTCAGCTAACCGGAGCCTCTTCTCCGCGCGGCGGCGGCGGCCGAGACCCGCACCGACACGGAGCGTGACGTCACAACCACAGCCGCCAGTGATGCGGGCGGCCCGGCTCGACCTGACCGGCACGTGGTGTCAGCACACTCGTCAGCAGGCGGAACCCTCATCGCCGTCGGGACCATGTCGCCTTTTGAAACGGCACCTGTCGCCGCCGCGTCGATCGAACGTCGGAGCTGACGCGCTCGAGCGCGCGCTGCCGGAAAGCGTCGTGTGGTACGGCTTCACCTTTCGAATCGACGTTACGCAGATCCACGCTCGTGTCACTGCTCGTAATTTCCACCCTCGTTATAGGCGCCGTACATCATAGATTGCTCGCTCCTTGGTGTGTATGTGTGTGTTTATATATTCCTATCTCTCTCATTATCACTCTCTCCTCTCTCTCTCTCTCTCTCTCTCTCTCTCTCTCTCTCTCTCTCTCTCTCTCTCTCTCTCTCTCTCTCTCTCTCTCTCTCTCTCTCTCTCTCTCTCTCTCTCTCTCTCTCTCTCTCTCTCTCTCTCTCTCTCTCTCTCTCTCTCTCTCTCTCTCTCTCTCTCTCTCTCTCTCTCTCTCTATCTCTATCTCTATATCTATCTCTATCTCTCTCTCTCTCTCTATCTCTCTCTCTCTCTATCTCTATCTCTATCTCTATCTCTATCTCTATCTCTATCTCTATCTCTATCTCTATCTCTATCTCTATCTCTATCTCTATCTCTATCTCTATCTCTATCTCTATCTCTATCTCTATCTCTATCTCTATCTCTATCTCTATCTCTATCTCTATCTCTATCTCTATCTCTATCTCTATCTCTATCTCTATCTCTATCTCTATCTCTATCTCTATCTCTATCTCTATCTCTATCTCTATCTCTATCTCTATCTCTATCTCTATCTCTCTCTCTCTCTCTCTCTCTCTCTCTCTCTCTCTCTCTCTCTCTCTCTCTCTCTCTCTCTCTCTCTCTCTCTCTCTCTCTCTCTCTCTCTCTCTCTCTCTCTCCCCGTCTTTGTCTCTCTATCTCTATGCTCCTATACCTGTCTTTGTCTCTGTCGTTCTCGGTCTTACTGTCTGGTTTCATTTTCCGTTGCTAGTGCCCTCTCTTTCTCCCGATTCCTCTCTGAGACGTCGTGATATTCCAGCGCTGGGCGAGTCCGCACATAGACGGTCTTGTATCTGTCCGTCGCGATGAGGCGGTCGGGCCGACCTACTTTGGTATGTTTATGTTGAGTCAGCTGGACTGCAACCGGAGGAGGAGAAGGTCCACATGGTGCCGCCATGGCGTCCGAAGGAGGAGAAGGTCCACATGGTGCCGCCATGGCGTCCGGAGGAGGAGAAGGTCCACATGGTGCCGCCATAGTGTCCGGAGGAGGAGAAGGTCCACATGGTGCCGCATGGTGTCCGGAGAAGGAGAAGGTCCACATGGTGCCGCCATGGCGTCCAGAGGAGGAGAAGGTCCACATGGTGCCGCCATGGCGTCCGGAGGAGGAGAAGGTCCACATGGTGCCGCCATAGTGTCCGGAGGAGGAGAAGGTCCACATGGTGCCGCCATGGCGTCCAGAGGAGGAGAAGGTCCACATGGTGCCGCCATGGCGTCCGGAGGAGGAGAAGGTCCACATGGTGCCGCCATAGTGTCCAGAGGAGGAGAAGGTCCACATGGTGGCGTCTGGAGGAGAAGGTCCGCATGGTGCCGCCATAGTGTCCGGAGGAGGAGAAGGTCCACATGGTGCCGCATGGTGTCCGGAGAAGGAGAAGGTCCACATGGTGCCGCCATGGCGTCCAGAGGAGGAGAAGGTCCACATGGTGCCGCCATGGCGTCCGGAGGAGGAGAAGGTCCACATGGTGCCGCCATGGCGTCCAGAGGAGGAGAAGGTCCACATGGTGCCGCCATAGTGTCCGGAGGAGGAGAGTGTCCACATGGTGCCGCCATGGTGTCCGGTGAAGGTCCACATGGTGTCTGGAGGAGGACAAGGTCCCCATGGTGCCGCCATCGTGTTTAGTGAAGGAGAAGGTCCAGATGGTGCCGCCATCTTGTTCGGTGGAGGAGAAGGTGCACGACTCCCTTGGAGCGGTCGTGCTGTTCGATCCATTTCGTCGTGATGCGCTCATCAATACGCCCGTTGGCGCTGTCGTAGTTGAGATGGCCGCTGTTGCCGACCGCGATGGCACATTGCTCGCTGTGTGGTCGGCGCACACAATCGGTTCGGCAGCGTGACTACTGTTGGAACATTTCACAGCGGAAACCTCACAAGTCTCCGCAATCTGACCTCAACTTCCTTGAAGCTTTTTGCCGCTACCTCTTATGCGAAACTGTGGACCGTGTGTGCATGGTTTCTTGGTCACGCTAGCCATAGCCATCGACGGTTTGTCTCCCCGCGTCCAGTCACCGACAGAAAACATGGTTCACATAAACACGATATCGATTTTCAGCTGCGCTTTGAAGCACGTTGTGGCCGCTGGGTGTGGTGCTGGACTCCTGCTGATGGGCACAGTGACAGTATGCTGTGGCCGTTGGGTGTGGTGCTGGACTCCTGCTGATGGACACAGTGACAGTATGCTGTGGCCGCTGGGTATGGTGCTGGACTCCTGCTGATGGGCACAGCGACAGTATGCTGTGGCCGCTGGGTGTGGTGCTGGACTCCTGCTGATGGACACAGTGACAGTATGCTGTGGCCGCTGGGTGTGGTGCTGGACTCCTGCTGATGGGCACAGCGACAGCACGCTGTGGCCGCTGGGTATGGTGCTGGACTCCTGCTGATGGACACAGTGGCAGTATGCTGTGGCCGCTGGGTGTGGTGCTGGACTCCTGCTGATGGGCACAGTGACAGTATGCTGTGGCCGCTGGATGTGGTGCTGGACTCCTGCTGATGGGCACAGTGATAGCACGCTGTGGCCGCTGGGTGTGGTGCTGGACTCCTGCTGATGGACACAGTAGCACGCTGTGACCGCTGGGTGTGGTGCTGGACTCCTGCCGATGGGCACAGCGACAGCACGCTGTGGCCGCTGGGTATGGTGCTGGACTCCTGCTGATGGGCACAGTGACAGTATGCTGTGGCCGCTGGGTGTGGTGCTGGACTCCTGCTGATGGACACAGTGACAGTATGCTGTGGCCGCTGGGTGTGGTGCTGGACTCCTGCTGATGGGCACAGCGACAGTATGATGTGGCCGCTGAGCGTGGTGCTGGACTCCTGCTGATGGACACAGTAACAGCACTTCTGATGCCAGCCAACTCATTATGTGCATGGGGCTGTCTTCAATTATACCAATTATTTGGTAACGTGTTGATTTCCTCTTCACTGACGCAATGTTGATCCTGAGCTCTCGGTAAAGCGCAGATGGCCCACGGCTCACCTGAGCCTCTGTTTGCGGACCATCGCGTCGCTCAGAGGTGCACTGCGCCCAGATGACTGTGTATTCGTGTTACTTTTTAGCGGTCATCGCCCTCAATGTTGATTTCGGTAATGTCTTAGAGATGTAGCATAGGCCCAAAGACGTTCCCATCATGAGCAGGGAGCCTGGTGTGATGATGCTTGAAGTGCTTCCCTCATAGCTGTTAATTAAATGTATTGTTTCTCACTGCGTCGAGATGGTGAGAAGATACGACGAGACGAGGTGAGACGAGCTGAGAGAGAAGGAAAGAGAGAGAGAGAGAGAGAGAGAGAGAGAGAGAGAGAGAGAGAGAGAGAGAGAGAGAGAGAGAGAGAGAGAGAGAGAGAGAGAGAGAGAGAGAGAGGGAGAGGGAGAGGGAGAGGGAGAGGGAGAGGGAGAGGGAGAGGGAGAGGGAGAGGGAGAGGGAGAGGGAGAGGGAGGGAGAGGGAGAGGGAGAGAGAGAGAGAGAGAGAGAGAGAGAGAGAGAGAGGAAGAGGGAGGTTATCCCATTTCCCAGTCATTATTTCAAAACATTATACCATTTTCGTTCTTTGAAATGTTTGTTTTTCCGGGTGGGCGGAGGGCACCCTTCTGATTGGTGCCTGGCGAAAGGTGTCTTCACTTTCCTCCGTTTGACATATGTCGGTACTCCTTTCCCTCCTGTGGCTATTTGGCAGTAACTTCAGTAGTTCGTCTATCCCAGAACCACAGCTGCATCACTTCTGCTATTGTACAACTGTCACTGTAGCGCTGTCACAACGCAGCTGCCGCAGTACAACTGCCACAGTGCAGCTGCCACAGTGCAGCTGCCACAGTGCAGCTGCCACAGTGCAGCTGACACGGTACAGTTGTCATAATATCGCTACCGCAGTGCAGCTGCCACAGTACAGCTGCCACATGACTGCTACCAAGGTGCAGCTATCACGGTACACCTGTCACAGTAACTCTGTCACAACACGGCTGTCACAGTACAGCTGCCACAATGCAGCTGCTAACAATGTGCAGCTGTTACGGTACAACCTCCACAGTACAGCTTCCTCAGAATTGTTGCCATAATATTGATGCCACAGTGGCTGCTACGGTACAATAGGCCAGTTGCCGGGTCAACACCAGCAATTCAAGAAGTACGCTCGCGCTCCGGCCCGGGCGGCGTTGGCACGGTGTCAGGCTCTGAAGAGGCCGCTCCGGGGCGTCGGCACGGTTTCAGACTCTGAAGAGGCCGCTCCGGGGCATTGGTGCGGTGTCAGACTCTAAAGAGGCCGCTCCGGGGCGTCGGCACAATGTCAGACTCTGAAGAGGCCTCTCCGTGGCGTCGGCACGGCATCAGACTCTGAAGAGGCCGCTCGGGGGCGTCGGCACGGTGTCACACTCTGAAGAGGCCGCTCCGGGGCGTCGGCACGGTGTCAGACTCTGAAGAGGCCGCTCCGGTGCGTCGCCACAATGTCAGACTCTGAAGAGGCCGCTCGGGGGCGTCGGCACGGCATCAGACTCTGAAGAGGCCGCTCGGGGGCGTCGGCACGGTGTCACACTCTGAAGAGGCCGCTCCGGGGCGTCGGCACGGTGTCAGACTCTGAAGAGGCCGCTCCGGGGCGTCGGCATGGTGTCAGACTCTGAAGAGGCCGCTCCGGGGCATTGGTGCGGTGTCACACTCTGAAGAGGCCGCTCGGGGGCGTCGGCACAATGTCAGACTCTGCAGAGGCCGCTCGGGGGCGTCGGCACGGTGTCAGACTCTGAAGAGGCCCCTCCTAAGGGAATTAGAGAGCAGTTCGGCATCTCAGTGTAAAAACTGACTCGAGGCATGTGCCCAGGTAGAGGTGCCCATTCTTTGCACATCTGATTGGTTGGCCGCATTCCGTGGTCTAAACGACACCCGTGGGTTTTTTAGCCATATGTGCTGATAGCACCGGTCACCAAGAATGACAACGAGGCGTGAGTGAGAGTTCGGATGTGAATGTCTGCGGACATACGTGCTGTTTGTGAGATAATGAAAGAACATCAGGTGGAGTGCTGTATTCCGGTTCAGCCGGAGTACGTCTTCTCGGCACCACTGGTGAGGTTGCTCACAGCTCAGCGGTCAGGGAACTATCGGAACGATTGCAGAGCTGTTATCTCGATGGCTTGATATCAGTCCAACGTATTCGTCGTCCTGTGCAATATCAGCCATTGATGTGTTCCGATGGTAGTGGTCTGTGGACATATTGCTCCCGTACGGCCGTTATTTTACAGAGAAATTACCACAAATCGGACAATTGCAAGACGGTTTCCAGGTTGCAGCTGGTTTCCCGTCACGTTCCGGTATACCTGCACCAGTTCTCCAGCAGCGCTCCATAGGGATCCTCACACCAGCTCCTACTCGGACTAAATCCGACGATAAAGCCAACTGAAGGAAGGATTTCAATTCCGATGAAGAGTCGTCCAGTTTGTATGAGACCATTGTGGTAACCATAGTGAACGCTGAGACGTGTGATGTGTATTTGTGCGTGTCCGTGTCGTCGAACGATTTGATCTGCTACCGGTCCAGCACGATATCTGAGCTGCCAACTGGGGTTTGAGCTGCCGGTTGGGTTGGTGCGCTTTTTAGAGGGTCTCTGTGAGATACAATACTTCTGGGTGTGCGAGGACGATCTTTGTTTTGGTGGTGTCGGTTATCAGCAACCTTTCTTCTCGGCCGATTTGGAGCTTCTTTACTATACAAGTTGGGCTAAAAGATCCTATTGAATGATGACCACATGATCACACCTTACTTCCCATCCACTACTACTCTTACCACCGAAGCAATTATGAATTTATAGCCGTTTTTATGTTCATACCGATGGTTGCAGATGCAGCCTCCTTTCACGTGTATTACTATGTCATAAATAAATAATCAATCGACTGCCTGTACTTTAATGGCCGTAATCGATCCAGTCTTAAATAATCAACACTTTTACACTTGAGGAACCATGCAATATACGGAAATATCTTGTCAGGTTAGCTGCGGTCTTGTCAACCATGTTCGGCAACGAGAGTTGCATCCAATATCTTACCTTGGTGCTTCTATTTAGAAGCGAATGAAAGTAGACACCAATCGGCAAGGAACTATTGTCTTGTTCCGCGACATGACATTCGTCTTTCATCGATATACGTACGTCTATTTTTCGTCTCTCTGAACTCCTATTGCATCCAGGGACCCGACCAGGTTTTTCTTAAGGGGGACCCAGCCACCAAAAGTAACATGTTTACGAGACCGCTTTGGGCGCGCGAAGCGAAAACGTATGGTTTGGTGTTGTGTAAATCACATAATTTCGTTCTTCATCTGGTGCAATTTTTTGTCGAGAGGGGGAAGGGGCAACACTCCCTCCACCCTCCCCCCCCTCTAGCTGCACCTCTGATTGCATCCTCCATTGGATTCAAACATGGTACTGTATATTAGAAATACAATGTGAAACATCGCATGGTTCAGACTATCAGGACGTCCTTGATGCACTGATTCGGAGCTGATCCAATGGCAGTTTTACCATCGAATAGCAACACGCGTCGAGGGTGGCACACCACTACTGTCCAGGCAACGTTTCAGTGTTTCAAGCAGTGCAATCTGTTCAAGTTCGGAAAGCGTGGCAAAAAAATGACACTAACGAAATAGATGTTTGCATTTTTTGCACTGCTTTGTGTTGTTTTAGTAATATATCCAGCTTTTGAATGGGCCTAGCTGCATCTACTTGCGCACAGCATGTTGATGTTATATGAATGCGGTTACTTTTGGATCCTTTCGACAGCTTCCTGTGAACTGTTTGTATATTTAATTATATTTTGTAGCTTTATTCGAAGTTATGTATGATATCTACCAGTTTGATTTCGTTCCCTAGTGTGAAATATGAAGGTTTCATTGGTGTCTGACACTAGGGGCCGACCCAATGGGAGGGGCAGAGGGGCAATGTGTCCCCTCCCCTGCGTATGGAGATGCGGCTCTCCTCTGACGGCAAAAAGGTCTCCCCGAGAAGGCCGCAGTACCTACACCCCCACTCTTACCCTTCAATTTTCCGAATTCGCACCTCGGGGCAGAAAAGGCGCCCATTCAAGACATTTAAGTGCGACTCGGTTGATTTGCTCTCAGTCCCTGGTGCGCCTCCAGGCAGGGCCCGCCGGGTCCGGGTCTGCCCCTGGGTCCGCCCCTGGGACCGCCCCTGGGTCCGGCCTCGTCTGACACCCAGCTGAAGATGAGGAGGAAATTAGGCGAAATAGGATAAATATTAAACAACCTAATTGCAACAATTTGGGGTGATACGCACTAGGATACGGTATTTAATTTATATATGTTGATTTCTTCCTAAGCTAGGACCCGATCAGGTGTGCCAGGAAGGATGTATAAAGCTGGTTATGATGTAGGTTTTCTTACAATTCTTGGGCAGGTTTTCCGTGGGCACAACTCTTCGGCAAGTTATGTAGAGATATAGTTGGCTTTCCTTACTCTCGGTTAACGATTTGGGACCCCATGGTTAATATATTGAGATCAAATACACACATCTGCGTGCCCAACTATTTAATAGCCATTTCATGCGTGCATCCTTCAATAAATATCAGCACGTGCCATACTTAGGTACAGCCAATGTTCTAATAATACAAGACATGGCAGGCTTCGATGGTATCTCGTCGCCGTGCGGGTCAGCTGGCGCCTGCCGAGGGGTGCACCCGGTCCTGCTCGGCCCGAGGCTGCACCCGGTCCTGCTCGGCCCGAGGCTGCACCCGGTCCTGCTCGGCCCGAGGCTGCACCCGGTCCTGCTCGGCCGAGGCGGCACCCGGTCCTGCTCGGCCCGAGGCTGCACCCGGTCCTGCTCGGCCCGAGGCTGCACCCGGTCCTGCTCGGCCCGAGGCTGCACCCGGTCCTGCTCGGCCCGAGGCTGCACCCGGTCCTGCTCGGCTTGGTTCAGACATGTACCGGCTGATCCGGGTGTTCACTAAGCCACCCACGCGTGCATCAGCATATTCAGGCGTGCACCTGAGCAATAATGTCCGGATAAAAAGTGGGACATGGCATGCCCCGCACAAAACTAGAAAGCTGGCGTTTATTGAGAACAGCTGGCGAGATCCAACGGCACCGCAATTGTCTCAACATGCATTGTTGCCATATCCGTGCTTGATTTCCAATAGTCTCCTCAGAGTGAAAATAATTAATAGCACGTAATTGTAAAGTATCGTTTGATATTTATATGTCCTATCTCCTACCTCAGGTGAATTGTGATTGATATCCAGCATTGGTAAGAATTGTTCCCCCCATTCACAACTAGCAATGTTTTTCTCTCGTTGTTTTTTCCACGTTTTCCTCTTGCTTAGATCTCGATTGTTTTTCATTTTCAACTGGTATGAAGAACTAACTTTGCACTGACCACAAGCGTGTGAAAAGTTGTTCACTTCTGTTCATGTCACTGCAAGCATGTTAACGTAATATATATAGCCTGGCGTCGTGGTCACCAAATGTGTTTTTCTCATTTTTATTTTGTCAGTTGTAGATGCATCTATGTGCGAAATGTTTGTATCTCAAAAACTTTTCGGTGAAGCATATTACGGACCTACATTGAAAACGACAATGTTCAGCACCGATGACCTGACACCGATAGCCGACGGCCTGACACCGATGACCGACGGCCTGACACCGATAGCCGACGGCCTGACACCGATAGCTGACGGCCTGACACCGATAGCCGATGGCCTGACACCGATAGCCGATGGCCTGACACTGATACCCGACGGCCTGACACCGATAGCCGACGGCCTGACACCGATAGCCGATGGCCTGACACTGATACCCGACGGCCTGACACCGATAGCTGATAGCCTGACACGGATAGCCGACGGCCTGACACCGATAGCCGATGGCCTGACACTGATACCCGACGGCCTGACACCGATAGCCGACGGCCTGACACCGATAGCTGATAGCCTGACACCGATAGCCGACGGCCTGAAACCGATACCCGATGGCCTGACACCGATAGCCGACGGCCTGACACCGATGACCACAGCGCCTCAGTCTTTTTTCTTACTTCGGAATAACATTCGGGGCTGGCAAATTGATCCCTCTCCTCGACGGTTCTAGGATTAATGCAGCAGATGGCATTCCCCATGGTATTATCTATTAAGTATTCTGCTGCTTGGTGATGGGTTCGTGATTAGTGTAGCGATAATATTGTGTTGATTTTCACACATTTTCCATATATGGTGTCTTCTGATCGTGCTGTCGCGCGCCCTCAGCGTGAAATCCACTAGTGACATACGGTCTGTGGGCCCTCATCATCCTGATCCGGTGCATCATACTGACTCCTGCGAGAGCAGAATGCCTGCCTCTCTTCTGGCTGCGGAACTTGGATGTTCACAGCGTGGTCTGTGATGTCAGCTTCACTGAAGAACGAAATCAAGTGTTCCAGATTCATGGTTAGTTAGACCAATCCCAGGTGCATTAAAAGTATATATTATTGTATATGTATCTATGTTTATCTTACTTCCAACTGTCTCGAAAAACTGCGCCTGGGAATATGTTTTCAGAGTGCAAAAGCATGTATCCTCCCAAGGTTCGAGCTATGATCAGTACCAGTGGATAGGGCAAAGGTGCCAAAGGTTGCCCGGTTATACAACGGCTCACGTTGCATAACCGTCCACTCTCCCCACCTCGGTTTTTCCACCCCTCCCGCTGGCTGCCACTTATCTTCGGTGACGACAAGGCCTGAGGGTTCTAGCGTGCATCTGGGGGCTTATTTCAGGGGTGGGGATCTCTCCAGATTCTAAGAAGTTCCAGGTTCAACACTGGCAAGGGCCAGGATTAAGGAAGTTCGACCACTTTCCTGTCTACCCCACCTCTAAAAAAGTTCCTCGGATTCCGGCCACTTCGTTAATATGCCTCGAACATCACGTAATTTGTCAACCTTTTACACCAACGGGAGGGCCCATCACCCACATCGTCATTTCCCTTCCTGGCAAGGGCAGCTTCATGCTGTAGTTGGGGGGCGACACACCCAATAACGTTCGGCCAGTACCCCACTGAAGCTAAACATCCTCTTGCGTAGGTCAGTTTGTTTAGTCATTCATAAAATATGTTCCAATATATATATATATATATATATATATATATATATATATATATATATATATATATATATATATATATATATATATATATATATATATATATATATATATATATATATATATATATATATATATATATATATATATATATATATATATATATATATATATATATATATATATATATATATATATATATATATATATATATATATATATATATATATATATATATATATATATATATATATATATATATATATATATATATATATATATATATATATAATTCGAAAATCAAGTGACCGAGAGGCCGAGGAGTTCCGAAAAGTGGAGGGCCCTCTGTAGGTAGGGCCCTTGTAGGTAGGGTCCTCTGTAGGTAGGGCCCTCTGTAGGCAGGATCCTCTTCAGATGTTCGCCTCCCTCCCCCATGGACCAAATCCTGGCTACGTCACTGTTCGAGCACCTCAGGACGGGATTCACTCTGTAGATACAGCAGTGATAAATTATTCATGAAATAAGGTGGAATATACCACCTATTGAACAATGAGGAGTCATCCTTCCCAAAGAAATAATGACATCATGCCTCTTGATGTGTGTTTATGAAGTCCCCATGCCTTGTTTCTAATGGTGGTGTGTGTGTAAGTATCATGCTTATGCTCATCATTACATAAACATTATGATACATTATGATGCATAAACATCTTATGCGTAACGTGATTTCGTGATGAAATTACCCATGATATGGTCTACTGTTCAATACAATTTGCTGATAGTATGGCATTCTTAGCATGTTCATTAACATAAGCATCCCTAAACAAACATAAGCATCCCTAAACAAACATAAGCATCCCTATTTAGGTGTCTCCCAAGATAAATGAAAAAGATGCACATATTAGCAGGCTATGGGCTCAAAATTGAGTTTGAAGGTCTTCAACGATGTTCTAAAGGACATCATTTCCATGCGGAATATCGACATCTTAGTGGACTCGTTTCGACATCTCACACCTAACGAAAAACCAATATTTTAACGCTGAGAATTGAGATACAGCGACAATTACCATATGCTGCGTCTTCAGTTTGGTCTGATATTTCCACCCATGGGTGTTGATTTCTGGAAATGTTGGGGAGCAAAGCCGACATTGAGGGGCACTTGCCCCCTCAAAGGTATGTAAAACAACACCCTTGTTTCCACCCCATACGCCACTGCGTCTGTGCGTGACTACCCCTCGTTTCATCGGCGCCCGGCAGCGACCAACGAGCGCCCATGGCGTCACCGTCTGCCTTGCCCAGTGACCCAGTCATCTGCGGAACCCGTGCTGCCATCGGGCGGCCGGCGGCAGCACTACGGTGAGGCAGTCGGTCTCTGTATCACTGGGTCGACAAACGGGACGGTGCGCCGGCGGCGCCGCTGCGCTGGCCCGCAGCCAACTGGGCTGCGCGTGCACACTTCCGGGTTGGGTTTCGAAGCGTTTCGGCATCTGTCGCAGCTGAGTTAGGTGCTGGCGAACGATGCTGCGCCGCACTGCCGCCGGTGATTGGATATGACTGAGGTAGCAGGCTTCAGACGTATCGTGAGGATAGTGAGTTAATCACGTTGATTTGGACTGTACTTGCGCCGCAAAAACGATCAGTCGAGTGATGCCCCGCCAGGCTTGAATACGGTGCACGGTCGGTCTAATTTTATATTGCGGATGTGTTCTTTGAATAAAAAAACGGCAGAAAGTTTTGGCGTAGACGTCTATTGTGCGGGAGTGGCTGTGGTACGATAGTGACGAACGCGTTGGGCTCGCTTCTGTAGTCAAGACTACGTTCACAAGAGTTTATTTTGACCATATGGAAGCTAACTGAGTGCTTTTTTGCGTTTCGCGTATTGGTAGGAGACCATACATAAACCGATTTGGCGAATTGAGCAAAAACATACTGTTACGATGTAAAGTTGTTACACAGTGTCTCTAGAGGGGCGCCTTTGGACGAAAATTCGTTTCTTGAGTGTGGGCGGGGCGTGGTGCGATTTTTGGGGCCCAGCGTATTTTTTCGGCGCTCCAGCGCATTTATTTTTGTCGAGCCCTGGTGCGATTCTTTGGGGGCACACCTGTATCTCTCAGCAGTGGGGGAAATTTTGAATTTTGCCCACTTCGGTATGCCTGTTCCAGTTGATTCCAGTTGTTCCAGTTCAGTTGAGCGCCAGTTATCTTGTGGAACAGTTGGCACTTCCTATCTCCACAACAGGTGCCCACATATGAAGCATTGCATTAAGGTCTTATGCAATGCTTGCAAGTTCTAAGGAAAACACAATATAAGTAAGCTTACTGCACCGTGTCCTAAAATGAAAATATTATTCCTAATTAAATTTGGCCATTATAACTACAACCCGTATAATGCTATCTCATCCTACCAAAGCGGAACAAAACAATGCCATCTGAGCTAACTTAAACGAAACGTTTGTTCGCTATTAAATCCGCCCTAACCATTTGACAATTATTTATGCTAGGATTCCCTCAATTATCTTCCAAGCAATGTTTCCAGTTTCATTGTTTGACCTTAGCAAAGTATCACTAAACTAACATCAATTCATCTCATCGTGGAACTTATTAATCCCTGCACAAATGAACTATCCTGTAAATTTTCGTCCTTGGCAAGGTGTAAAAAGCTTAGATTGATTAATTATTATTGATTCAAACTTCATCAGCAGACCCTTCTAACTTTGCATTCTTTAATATTTCAAGATTCATAGATCTTTCTATACTAACGGTGGGTAATGCTTGGTCGTATGCGAGGTGTGACGGTGCGTGATGCGTTATCGTGTTCGGTGTGTGACGCGGTATGCAACGCGGTATGCGGTATGCGACGCGGTATGACGCGGTATGCAACGCGAGGTGTGGCGACGTGCGATATGGGGACGTTCCAGCGAGGGGAGTGCGAGCACCCATGGGGACGTTCCAGCGACGGGAGTAGGAGCACCCATCGAGGCGTTCCAGCGAGGGGAGTGGGAGCACCCATGGGGACGTTCCAGCGAGGGGAGTGGGAGCACTCATGGGAACGTTCCAGCGAGGGGAGTGCGAGCACCCATCGAGGCGTTCCAGCGAGGGGAGTGGGAGCACCCATGGGGACGTTCCAGCGAGTGGGAGTAGGAGCATCCATGGGAGCGTTCCAACGAGAGGAGTGGGAACACCTGAAGCACCTGGCGCCAGGGAGCACCAGACAGTATCCTGAAATTGATTTTGTATAGTGGAAGGGGAGGAGGTGAAGTCAATAAATATCACTGATGTAAAAATAGATTTGAAATATAGATGGATAATAATGTCTATTGATGAGTGTGTTTCTATGTCATTTGTTAATTGTTTGATGCTGGTGATGATGTTGGTAGTGTTTCTGCTGCTTTTACTAATCGTGGCAGCGCTGCTGCCAGAAGCCTTAAGCGTTTTCAAAGACCCTAAATATCATTCATAACTTGTAATGAAAATGCAATGACTCCACTTAGTGATGTTTAGAAAGAGTAATGTCAGACCAATTGTCATAAAGTGTGGATCTCCACTCAAATTTCACAATTTCAGGACACTGTCCATAGGAGGTGACGCTTGATGATAATAGATGAGTCTCAGACAGGGTCTGTCCTTGTCGACCCCATCGGACAGAAGCTATGTCAGGATATTACAATTATGTTTGAACGGCCTTGAGACGTTCTCTACATTTTAACAGTGTGTTGTTGCAGTATGTCCATTTAGTGCAATAAGTTCTTCTAGTTCCTTTATAAACGTGAACCAGTTTGAATGCGAATGCATTGCGTGCTTGGCTGCTCTACTCTTGGGCGACGGTAGCTCAGTGGATAAGCTGAATGTCTGGTATGCCAGAGGTACGGGGTTCGATTCACCGTGGTGCTCGCCTTTCCTGCCAGGGTAAAAGGCAGGTGACGCCATATGGCCTCAGCTGCTGAGTGCGTCGTAAGGCTATATACAATAACAATAAAACTCTACTCTTGTCAGTGAGCTGCTCCACTTGCAGAGGCGTAGCCAGAAGGTGGGTTGTACCATCCACCCCATCATCGCCCCGTTGCAGTGATGAACATTTGCATATTGATAACAGGATATATGTTCTGCTACACAAGCTGATACGTAATGACAAAGGTACTACGACACGACATGTACACGATACTACTTCTGCAAAGTCCACATGTTCATTTCTGCTCGCCACGACGTTTACTACGAAAACGCCTTAACATCATTTCTCCGTCACGAAACTTCCATTGTTGGAGCTTCCATCCGGTATTGGTTCTAGTTCAAGATATTTCTACTTTCACTATCTCGAGTCGTGTAATAGTCGTAATCGTAGCCACGCTGAAGTATGCGGCCGCGTAATAGTCGTGATTGTAGCCACTTAGTCATGGCTCAGACATGAAGTCCATTTTATTTCATTGCAAGCAATGTCATGTAGATTCTTTGCAGTAGAAATAGCATCGCGTAGACATTATTCCGGTATATGCTGTACGGTACCGAAGTATTTCCGTGTGGCAGTTCTTCCAGTAGACGTCATGTGACATCGAAATGCAGTTTCTTATTAAAATATGAGGTAAGAATTCGTCCCGGATGTAACTTTTGGCAGTCGAAGCCGTGTCCTGTAGAAGTAATGACGCATATTACTGTTTGCTGTAGAATTCGCCTGTGAGCGTGTCTGTAGCTGAGATGATGGCGCGTACAAGTGTTTGCAGCAAACGTGCTGTCATGTTGAAGTAATCGCAATACAAAATAGAAGCAATATAACCCGTATCGTAGCAGTTTTTTGGGTAGTAGTTTTGCATTACAGATCGTGCGTGGAACCTTTGCTGGTGCCGAATGTTAGTTTGCTGGCTTCGGACAAAATAAGTAATGCTCAGCGACAGTTGAACGTGCATTGAACGCTCTCTATAATAATGTTGGTACGTCTCGTCAAAAGTTCACCAACCGCATGAAATGCAGTAATGTTTCATGTGATCCATATAGTTTGTTTACAAGGCACCAAAAACTCGCAAATAATTTATTCATGTTATGCGTTCTCCGTTTGTTTTTGTTTGTGTTGACTTTCATGTTCACCATTACATCACGCAATATAGGAAGTTGTCATCTCATCGTTATCGATTGCTTTTATCTCGATCAGTATCACCTGATATTGTTGTACACAAGGTTACAGTAGCTCAGTCCCGCTGGACTCCCGCCTAGATCAACGCAGGGAATCCAGATTATCCCCATCACCATCTGGTCACAGCAAGATCGGATGACGTCCAGCAAACGGGTCCATCGCCTATATACTGAGCAGCCAGCTATACAATGTACACTGAGCAGTGTCCTGCGCCGACTGTGTAGTATAGCATATCGACGCAACCAATGCCAAGCGCCACACAGCGGCTGATTGTGGAACATGCAATACCAGGCGCCACACAGCGGCTGATTGTGGAACATACAATACCAGGCGCCACACAGCGGCTGATTGTTGAACTTGCAATACCAGGCGCCACACAGCGGCTGACTGGAACATGCAATACCAGGCGCCACACAGCGGCTGATTGTGGAACATGCAATGCCAGGCGCCGCACAGCGGCTGATTGTGGAACATACAATACCAGGCGCCACACAGCGGCTGACTGGAACATGCAATACCAGGCGCCACACAGCGGCTGATTGTGGAACATGCAATGCCAGCCGCCGCACAGCGGCTGATTGTGGAACGTGCAATACCAGGTGTCCCACAGCGGTTGATTGTGGAGCATACAATACCAGGCGCCACACAGCGGCTGATTGTTGAACTTGCAATACCAGGCGCCACACAGCGGCTGATTGTGGAACTTGCAATACTAGGCGCCACACAGCGGTTAATTGTGGAACATACAATATCAGGCGCCACACAGCGGCTGATTGTGGAACATACAATACCAGGCGCCACACAGCGGCTGATTGTGGAACTTGCAATACCAGGCGCCACACAGCGGCTGACTGTGGCATTGTGCGTGGGACGTCACCCCGCAGATTCCTCTTCCAGCACAGCGTTAACAAGAATTTGCCACTATTGTCCACTAGGCAGCTCGTCCAAGATGAGACAATCACAAAACAATCAGTGAACAAGGGAAGTACCTGGTTTTCATCATGTACCTGGTTTTCATCATAGTCGGCAGAACATATAGCACGATTAGCGGATTTCATTACTATTATTATTTACTTCTTGTTATCATTTTGTTCTCTTATTATGTTTCATTTCATTTTATCATGATGCTTCATTTTATTATTCAATATTTATTATCACTAACTAACTAAGCATATCACATGAGCAAAGCAAGCTCAACCGACAAAAGGTAAGCATCTCTGGCAAGTGTATGCTATTAATGGCAATGCAACTTGATGCTCACTGTCTGATTGAAGAGTCGACACGGCCAATTCTTGTCGTTTTGTTCATATAACTGTGTTGGTGGAATCCTCAGAGATGTGCTAATATTGACTGCATTTGAAGAAGTCGGACATGGCCGTGAGCAATACACGGCTGGAAATGTCCCGGAACCTCCGGCGATATAAATCTCTTTGCGTCAGGTCGGAAGCTCAGAGACAGCTGGCGTTGCGACACGTGTCTACTGTCTAGTGAGAGTCACACACGTGACCGATTTCCCGAGCAGACAGTGGTGTCGAGCACCGCATTGCGCGCGGGCGGCAGACGGGCACCGATGGTGCGAGTCACGTCAAGGCCGGACACGTGTTGACGGGCACCGATAGTGCGAGGCACGCCAACGCCGGACACGGGCTGCGCCAGTTTTCCACCGATAGTGCGAGGCACGCCAACGCCGGACACGGGCTGCGCCAGTTTTCCACCGATAGTGCGAGGCACGCCAACGCCGGACACGGGCTGCGCCAGTTTTCCACCGATAGTGCGAGGCACACCAACGCCGGACACGGGCTGCGCCAGTTTTCCACCGATAGTGCGAGGCACACCAACGCCGGACACGGGCTGCGCCAGTTTTCCACCGATAGTGCGAGGCACGCCAACGCCGGACACGGGCTGCGCCAGTTTTCCACCGATAGTGCGAGGCACACCAACGCCGGACACGGGCTGCGCCAGCTTTCCACAGATAGTGCGAGGCACGCCAACGCCGGACACGTGCTGCGCCAGTTTTCCACCGATAGTGCGAGGCACGCCAACGCCGGACACGTGCTGCGCCAGTTTTCCACCGATAGTACGAGGCACGCCAACGCCGGGCACAAAGTCAAAGTAAATGTCATGTATTGGTGTACTTCCACGTGGTGGCTGTTCTGCACCCAGGCAATGTTGCGTGAGCACATCAGGTACAGAAAATTGCGTCAGAAACATTTCAAGAGCATACAGCTTATACAGACTTACACCCATATAGTAAAACTAGCGACTCTGCGCCAAAGCACTTATGAATGCAGAGCGACTCTGTGCTTGCCTGGTGATGGTGGTAGCCTGTTCCAGGCGACCACGGCGCGGTATGAAAAACCTCGCTGGGTCTGCGTGAGTCGACATCTTGTGAGATGAAGCTGACCGACTGACCCAGCTCTGGTCTCCCGCTGCGATACTTGTGACCGCCAGGTAAACATCTTACGAACAGCTTCCGGGCATTGTTCAATACACATGGCTCTGTGTACCTGAACGCAATCGTGCTCCAGGACCATCTCTGCAAGCTTCAGCCATCCTAATGACACAAGTGCAGGGGACACATGTTCGTTGCGGCGCACACCGATGACTAGTCGCGCGGCAAAGTTGATGCATTTTTGCACGCTGTGTAGACGGCACTGAGCGACTCCGTCCCAGAGGGATAAACAATAAAGGATGTGAGGGAAAAACGTGGATCTGGACTAAGAGCTTGAGGACATCCGTGGTGAAATGATGGCGAAACTTGTATAGGGATGCTATGATGACGTTGCATTTGCGCACAACCATGGATATGAGAGAATCCCAGCTAAGCTGCTGGTCGAGGAGAACACCTAACACTTTAACGGTGGGACGAGGAGTTATGATCGAATCTGAAAGAGTGATCTGGAAGTTCGCTGCCTGTTTAATGACGCCTTGGTGCCAAAGAGCGTGAATTGAGTTTTGTCCGGGTTCATCCTTAGACTGTTGGACTGAAACCAATTTTGAAGACGAGATATGGACTCCTCGACCCGTGCCTTGAGGCTGGATAGGCCGGTGACGTTGGGGAGAGAATGATCTAGAAGCTGGGTATCGTCGGCGTAGGATAATAGGCGTCCATGGGGGAGGAAAGAGGACAGGTCGTTGATGAAGATGAGAAAGAGGATTGGCCCGATGATGGAGCCTTGTGCCACGTCGTGAGTCAGGGGAAGGATGGAGGAGCCGCCGCTCACCGTCTGCTTCTGGTCGCTGAGGTAGCTGCGGAACCATTCCGTCGACTGCACGCCATACCAGCCGAGCTTGGCCAGGAGGACACCATGATCGACGCTGTCGAAGGCTTTACTGAGGTCTATCGTTGTTAGCGACGCGACGTGGCCCTGGTCGACCATCTGTAGCATCCATTCGACAGCATCGAGCATGGCGTCCTCCGTACAGTGGTTCGGTCGGTAGGCGTACTGTGAGGGCGAGAGTACATGATTGTCATGCAGGTACGACACCAATTGCATGGAGACGACCTTTTTCGTGATTTTGGAGAGAACAGACAGAATTGAGATTGGTCTAAAATTGCTCGGATCAGAACGGTCGCCTGACTTAAAAATTGGCGTGACACGGGCGACTTTCCATGCAGTGGGGAAGGCCTGCGTGACAATAGAGCAGTTGATGAGATGGAGCAGATGTGGGCCGATGACATCGAAGCATTTTTGATGGCGTGAAGAGGGACTCCGTCGACTCCGATTGCCCTGGATGAACTCATTCGCCCTATCGCCTTAGAGAGCTCAGGTAGAGTGGCGGGGTGCAGCGCCAGCGCCGACGCGCAGACTCTGGGCGGTCGGGGACCATACTTGGGGCTGCCGTCGCGCACCACCTTCGCCGCTATACGTGAGCCCACCTCCGCGAAGTGCGAGTTGAATTTGTCTGCACGGGCTAACACATCATCATCACTGTCGGTGGGTCCCTCTGTCGGTCAGAGCGCAAACACTTTCAAATGGCGCCAAAACTCCCGTCGGTCAGTCAGCAGGCCACCACACAGGAACTCACGGCGGGCTCGGATAAGTTTACTTTTTAGGCGATTTCGGCTCTGTTGGTAGGTCTGTCGTGCTTCCGGTGTTCTGGACACGGACACGTGCTGCGCCAGTTTTTCACCGATAGTGCGAGGCACGCCAACGCCGGACACGTGCTGCGCCAGTTTTCCACCGATAGTGCGAGGCACGCCAACGCCGGACACGTGCTGCGCCAGTTTTCACCGATAGTGCGAGGCACGCCAACGCCGGACACGGGCTGCGCCAGTTTTCCACCGATAGTGCGAGGCACGCCAACGCCGGACACGTGCTGCGCCAGTTTTCCACCGATAGTGCGAGGCACGCCAACGCCGGACACGTGCTGCGCCAGTTTTCCACCGATAGTGCGAAGCACGCCAACGCCGGACACGGCTGCGCCAGTTTTCCACCGATAGTGCGAAGCACGCCAACGCCGGACACGTGTTCCGTCAATTTCCCTTGCCACCGATGTCGTCATCGGACCAGCTGTGGACACAATAGCCCGCTGGGCGCTCGCGGGTGAACTATGGGTAAAGTTAGCGCGTCACTGCCCTTTCCCAAATACTTTCCGCATTCCTTGCGCGACTGTGCGACGCTGGTCGGACGGTCCGGCTGTGCCGACGCTGGTTGGAGCGGGCCCTATACAGCAGCCGTGCGGCTGTGTTGCCGTTAGTCTGGCTGTGCCGCGCCTCTGAAAAGGTCATCGAGCAAGCAGCCGGTGGTCTTTTGCATCGTGTCTGTCCGTTCACTGGAGGGAAGATAAGTACTCCTGCAGACACTCAAGTACTCAATAAGCCTAACTGTTACGGGGAAGGCCACATAGTTGGTGGGGATTTTTTTCTAGTTTGAGTGCAGCGCAGCCGCCGCTTCAACTAGAAAGCATTGCCAGTTGTCGGATCACCCCTTGGTTCACCCCTGGGACCAGTTCTTGTTGGACCAATCCAGTCCAGCTGGTGGACCTGTCCAGTCCAGCTGGTGGAGCTGTCCAGTCCAGCTGGTGGACCTGTCCACCAGCTCCATGGTGAGTATTTTCCCGACAGCAACACCGACAGGTGTAGTGACCTGCCGCCCGCCGCCCGCCGCCTGCCGCCCGCCGCCGTCACAGTCATCGTCATAGTAACCGTCGGCGTCGTCGTCTGTCAGCGCGCCGACGTCCTCACTGCGCATCACCAGGCGGCGTGCTGGCCTCCTGGCGGACCGCTCGGCAGCTGGCCGCAGCCGTGCAGCGTTGCAGCGGCCGGCCGGGGGTCAGTGACCGCACAGAGGCCGTGTTCCCGGCGGCGGCGGCCTGTCGCCCACTGCGCATTGATCGCGCCCTGTAAACTAACGCGCGCGGCATGTCGGTTCGCCGTATTTGTGTCCGAGTGTTGACGGCAAGGACGAAACACGCTCTCCGGCGTTGGTGGACGAGTCCGGCACTCTCGTTGAGGAAACTCGGCGCGCTCGGCCCCTGTGAGCGCCCGCCGGGGGTCAGATGGTTCGTGCTATAGCGCAGCGTGTACGGCGTAAATCGGAGTTACTGACGTTTTTTCCCCAATTGGAACACAACACGGGAAATGCTGCTGGCTCGAGAACGATGCGGATCATACGTTGTGTTTGTCTTAACAACACCAGCCGAGATGTCACTGTTCTAGACACACAAACTTGACTGGTGGTGCTCGCAGTGCACACTCAGTTTTTTTTGTAAGACTCGACGCCTATAATACAACTTTGACTAAAGAAATAGGGAGAAATGCTACTCAAGGCAGGTATTCCGACACGGAAAGATATTGTTTTTGGCACATCAGGAGTTTCGATACAATTCATGTACATGCCACGCTCACACTCACAGACACCATGTGTGCGTATGTAGCGCTGGATGATGTCAAGTGAATCATGAAGCAGACTCCGATAGATGTGTATAAAAAAGAAACGTGTTCGAAGAAAGCAATGGTGTAGTCCAAGCTATGACAGAAATCAGTACAAAAAGAAATGAACAATTAATGAAAACGTATCGGCGAGACAGAATCGCTTAACTTTTGGAAGACGGCGATCGACAATCAAGGAACAATCCACAACATTGTCGAATGTTGTGCCAGCTCCCACTGCGTCGAATATTGTGCCCACTCCCACCAACAGCCAGTTGCAACACCAAGCTGTACAAATGCATGTGTGTGACCATGTCACACCCCTGTAACCGATCATATTACACCACTGTAACCTCAACCCCGTTACCAGTACAAGCGCCCTACTACGAAGGGTAAGCGGTAAAGCAGCCGTCGTGAGCGATGTAGAAGTGATCTCGATCCGTGTCTCGTAGCGTCTCTAAACTGAAGTAGCAGAACAAATGTCAATATGCAATTGGGCCCCTCGTCACCAACGTCAAACGAAAACATTGCATATGCATGCTTGCTGCCTGTATTATCACAGACGCACACTTGCTACGTGACTATCAATCTTTAAGTCGTACTGAGGGTGTGAGACAACACAACTATCTAGGGAAAGAAGCCGGTACACATGGACAGGGGGGAAGGCAATGCTAGGAACAAAGCCTGGCCACATGCAAGCAAACGTGGTTTCTGCGAATGAGAAGGCCGGAATAACAGCAGGAAAGTACAGTGCATGGCGTCAAATGTGCACCACCCTCTGTTTGGCTGTCTGATTCGCTGATGTCATGAAATCAAGATGGCTCTAATTTTTCGTATGCTAAGTGTACATGTTAATGGCGTTAATGTATTTAGTGGGTTTAATGGCTCTAATTTGTGTTTGCCTTCGCCAAAAACAAATTTCCTCAGCATATCACTTGCTTATTGGATCGCAATGTTCCAAATACAGAAATGCATTGGTGCGCAAGCTCAGCAAAGTACCAGATGGGTGGTTCCGATGGCGATCAATGACAGTGATCATTTTTGTTCCACTTTGTTCTCGTCGTTGAGGTTCGTAGCGCATCGTTTCGCTCCTTTTCATGCGCATCGTTCACGTGCTATGTGGTAGTGACAGCTTTCATATTGAAGTGTTCATTTTTTATGTTCTCACCAGCGATTTGTATCCAGCCGAGCCGCAAAGGCATTGTCCATTCGTGTCCACCTGTCCGCACCACAAATCACGGATGTTTTTTTGTGGACAGATTCTGGACCCCCAAGTGGTACGGTCGGAGACCCGCGACCCCTGCCCGGTCGGGCGGGAATGGTATTCTAGACGACAGCATAAAAGCTCGCTGCTACCATGGAGAGACTGTGTCCCAGCTAGAACGAGCGAGTGTTGTTGCCGAGGGGCCGCTGTCGTGTGTTGTTGCCGAGGGGGCCGCTGTCGCCTGCCAGGATAACGCGATAAGGAAAGGTGCAGCAGCCCTTTGTACCAGGAAGGTCTGCTCTCAGGTGTTCTTGCAAGCTGTTGCACCCGGAAAGGCTCCACTGTGAGCCATGAGACATGCTGGCTGATGTCACAACGAGGTCGGCTGAGGTGATCACAAGGCAGCCGCATGGCCAGGACGTGACTATTGCACTTTGGCTGAAGCCCTCATCGAGTCACCGTCAGATGAGCTTCACTGGCACGCCCGCTCTCCTGGATTATCCTATCTTGATTAATTAATGTCTGTACCGAATGTATATAAAGGGCTCACGTGGCTGCAGCACGGAAATAACTGTTTTCAAGTCGCGATGAACCCATCTCCGCCGACTGGGCAATCTAATAGGGAAGAGTGAACGATTTCCCTAGTACAGTTTGTGATTCATCCATGACCAGACACACATACCTCTTTGTCAGGCCCCCTGTGGATTGGTCGGGGATCTGGGAGGGACCTCACTGCCCCTCAGGATGATGAAAGGATCGTTTCTTTTCCGTACAGGTCATCCGAATTTGGACAATCGCCGAAACCACATGTGGACTGCGCACATTGCATCGCACACATAGACACACACGCACACTCTCCGTCTCTCTCTCTCTCTCTCTCTCTCTCTCTCTCTCTCTCTCTCTCTCTCTCTCTCTCTCTCTCTCTCTCTCTCTGTATCTCTCTCTGAAACGTTTCCGACCATGTTGAATGTCCAAATGTTGAAGTGTTGCTGCAATATTTCATTTGTCATACATCGAAGCATCAAATCAAATCTCATGCCTCGAAGCATCCTGTCTTCCATGTGTCATATTGCATAGAATAGTTAGAGGCAGTGCCGTCCTATATATATATATATATATATATATATATATATATATATATATATATATATATATATATATATATATATATATGTTGTTGTGTGTGTGTGTGTGTGTGTGTTACACGTACATATACAAGGTATTCGGCGATGTAGGGTTCATAGCAATGTAGGTTTCGCTTAACTTAGCAATTACTTCACGAAACACGTGATAATACTAATCATATATCCTCCGTTCTTGAACGAAGAATACTATTGGATAGTGAATTCGCTATCACATCCCGGATGGAAATCAGTTACGCATGCGGAGTCAGGCATTCGTAATCGTCACAGGAATATTTTATTAAAGAGGGAACGTTTCACGCATTCAGCTGGCTCGGCTGTCGAAGGTTGGCTTGGCATGCGGCCCGTTCAGCCGTGGAGAGCCGCCAACTACAGGCACATTGCTGTGGTTTATTGCCTCCGATGTTTTACGATCCCGGACAATGGGCAATCTTCACCAGGGCCCACTCCGCCGAAATAATTTCGCCACCTTGTGGGTCAAGCGGGACCGCAGGCGTCGCG